>JAJOZX010003098.1:397500-543052 GCA_023014485.1 Bathynomus jamesi | reverse complement strand
TTTACAAGGATTTCAAATCTGTGAAATTCTCTCCGGGACCCTTAAAATCCTGATGGGAGTGTATCTAATAAGGCCAACATTCAAATAAATTCCCTGTACGTGTGTACATGTACACACTACGCAATTACAACCGTTTTAAAATCTACACGCGCGTTTGATCTTCAAGTTAAAAAAAAATTCACGCACATCCCAGTAATTCATTCATGTGCGTATAAACGAATCCCGCATACACGGATATACGCACATACACCTATGACCTATAAAAAAATATGACATTCACAAAATTTAGTACGTACATACTCGTACATATGTATTTTCAATACGCCTTTACGTACACAAAAGGGCAGGCTTTTAGATAAATTAGGGTAGGTTCAAACATTAGTTTTAGTAAATACCATTTAATGAGAGAGGAAAACGCTGCAATAGGGTTGGTCGGTCGGGTTGAAAGAAGAGCAGATAAAAGAGTCGGTACATTATCGGAAAGAGGCTCAGATTATATGCGATCAGTAAGTTATATATATATATATATATATATATACAGTATATATATATATATATATATATATATAAGAGAGAGAGAGGAGAGAAGAGGAGAGAGGAGAGAGAGAGAGAGAATTAACATTGTTCGAGGGAATTACAATTACACAGTTACTGCGGGTTAGATTAAGTTAGATTAGGTTAGGTTGTTAGTTTTTTAGGGTGTCTATTGTTTGGTGTTGTTGACAAAATGGGTCTAGGTCCCTTATAATACAGTCAATACGATGGTGTATATACAGTCGTTTCTTATTAAGCACCGTGCGGTATCCCTCACAAAACGTATACCGAACAATTTATTAACTAATTTAACCTTTATAAACGACTCCTTTTCACTTATTACGTCATTGATGAAGAAGAGACTGTAACGCGCTCTTATCCCGCTCTCCATCATTCAGATTCTCAATCCACTCTTCAATTACTCCCCATTAGCGAAAATATAGGTTACAGTGACGTACTGACAATTACAGTTTGTACTTATGCTTGCAGCTGCACGCGTCACTGTATACAAAGCACTGTACCGCAGCCTTTATAAATTATCTGATATATTTATGTTAGTAGCCCCGTGGCTCAATGGTAACGCCGTTTTCCTATAAGCGAAGCGAACGCAAGGGTTGGAGTTCGAATACCAATGATGCCGGTAATTAATAATAACAGAGAAGTTAAGAGTAATGGTGCCGCATTAGTTGGCCTGAGCGCTGTGCCAATTTTTTAACCCTCCTGACTGATAATTTTAGGTTTTTTTAGTTAGTTTTAGCGTGGATATTTTTTTTAACATTTACGGAACCTAACCTGAGCTATTTATTCACTCATAAAATAAAAGGATTTGAAGAGTCGATAGAAATTATTTTAATAATTAACGCATACAAAAGCGAATTTGGCAGCAATAAGTATCGTACTATATATATATATATATATATATATATATATATAGTAAACGAGTAAATAGGAATTTAATGTTCATGTATTACATTTACAAAGTTTTTAGATATTTTGGTTCAAAATCACCTTTTGAGTATGCCAGGAAGCCATGTTGGTTTGCCCGATTGGCATAACTGCGGGCATCTTCTTACCTTCTCTTCTCATGCCCACTTTCAGGCACTTCTTCAGCCTGCAAAATTGGCACTGATTTCTGTGGTGTTGGTCGATGGGGCAGTTGCGATTGCCCCTGCAAGAATATTGAAGGTTCCTTCTCACAGACCGTTTGAAAAAGCTTTTGCACCCTGCGTGGGAAAGAGAGTAAGGACAGAGTTAGTTTCGTGTCATGAAACGCCAAAGGATTATTTCTTTACTTAGCAAAAAATGCGTTAATTTTGCGCTACAAATGTGCAGTTTCCGAATAAATTCGCTTGAAAAGGTTAAAAAAAAATTGCTAATTTGTAGTTAACTCCTTTTCTGCCTTTTTGCATAATTTATTCCTTTTTCGTGACCAATAAAATTTCATAAACCAAACCAAACCTTTACTAATTAGTAATTTTTTATGTTTTTAAAAAAAAATTTTAGGTTGCTGCGCGAACGTTTTTGAAAGTATTCAATAGAAAGAATTATATATATATATAATATATATATATATATACACTCAAAGTAAAACCTTGTAAATTTAGAAGTTATAACTTTTTTTTGAGGACCTGCATTCTAGGGGGAAGTTTTCCTTCTTTTGAGCATCAAAGCTTCTTGTCAGATGATATAGTAACTTTTTTAATGATACGTAACTTCTTATATAGAAGAAATAAGCTTCAAAACTTCTTTTTGAGTGGATTGAAACAGTAGCTAAGATAATATGATATTTCCATGTATAGAGAAGGCTTTGTTTTATTTATATATATATATATATATATATATATATATATATATATATATTTGTGTGTGCGTACACAAAGCAATTATTAAACTTTGCTATAATTATGGTATACCGCCGTGTGGCCTTAACCTGCAACAGAAAGACCAAAATGACAAGAGTACCAAGTTAATATGCAACCCCGGCAATGTATGACCATACAGAACTTGGTCTGTAGATCCTCTACGTGGACTAACTCGTCCTTATAAAAGTCTGCAAATGAATATATCAAACAAACTTGCGCTGAATTTGGTCGTAGATCCGAAGCGAACATCGAAACACCATTTCACACTTTGGATTCTCGTCTGAACTTTATTACTTAAAACCAATTTAAATGTTTTTAACCTTACATTTAATTATCCATGGTTGGCACAACACTAGGCCTATATCACTCTGGCTAACTGAAACCAAGCCATTTCATCCCATCTTAGGATCGTTAATGACTGTTATTGCGATGATCAGCGATTGATCAGTTTCGCACACACACACACACACACTTCACTCAGAACGGGGACGTTTATTGGAATTTAAAAAGCAACCTTTTTCACACACTTGCAATATGGTAACAATTGTCAATGTTGCAAAATTTCAATACATCTTACATAGGCCTAAAATATCTCGCACACATAAGACAAAAGCGCGAAACACAAGGTGCATATCCTTTAAAATTAAGACGTCATCACATATGAACTAATATCAAAACTGCATCTCGTATATCATACATCTGGCATGTAAAACAGTAATCATAATATATATATATATATATATATATATATATATATATATATATATATATATATATAAACGCATCTGTCGAACCCATGAGAATAAATACATAATAATAAAACTTTGCTTTCCAGATGTAGGCCTATGTTCCAAAACAAAAAATGAATAAATTATAAGATATTAAAAACAGCCCCAATATACTGTATATTTTAATATTCTTTCTTCTAAATTGACCACCATGCGAACAGACCACTTTACGGAGCAGCTAAATGAATCGCTGCATGACTGAGGATTTGAGGGAGTTATAGGATTGTAATTGATCAAACAGGACGCGCATGTAGGACGTTCACACGATAGGATCGAAATCAAGTGATTTTGTTTATAGCGTGGTCACAAATTTTTTAAGTATATTAATATTACAGTTATTCGTATATACCGGTATAATATATTATAGAAAATTACAATAACCGTACATGTGTACTCTTCATAGCTTATATGTATTGTATGAAAGTGTATATACACACACAACTTTATTGAGTTTAATATAGAGGCCCTATAATATATATATATATAATTTTTACCAGTGTAATTTCTGTTAAATTAAAGCGCAAAATTTTAACTAAATCAATTTGAAACAAATGACTGAATTTGTCAATTTGTGAGTGTCGATTGAGCAAGAATGCACGTATCTATTAAATACACATGGACTGTATCGCGCATAATTTGTATTAAGCACTTCGTTATTAATCTTTATGATACAAAAACAAAATTTATTGCATTTTACTTTAATGAAATTAAAAAAATATATCTTTGACTTGAATATTTTTGACTTCGCGTTTAACAGAATGTTATCTGTTGTGGGTTATTCTTGTGTAGAGCAAGACACGGAAAAATATTTCACTAAAATAGCGTTTTTAAATAGTAAAATTTGATATGCCTCTTGGTGGGTATAAAACCTAAATCATGACATGGTTGGTGATGATACCCAGGTTGGAATATGCACCATGCATTGAATTGTCTCCAACTGTTGCAAACTTTCATATATCAATTTCATACCCAAGCGACATTCATATCATATATATATATATATATATATATATATATATATATATATATATATAAAACAGCATGTATGTAATATAATTTAGTGGTATAGGCCTATAATAAAGCCTACTCAAATCCAAATGTTTGACCCAATGAATGAGTTCACTTTTATCTTTTGGCTAAACTTTCGACTGTCCTTCCTGATCCTAAGAAGATCTCAACCTCGACTGACTAGCTAAGCCTCAAGCAGAAGGGACTGATCCCTTGGTGTCAATAAGGGCTAAAGGCCAATAAGGGCTAAGAGGAATAAGGGCAATGTCAGCTATGTGCCCTACCGGGTCAAATCACCACTTCGGGTCAAGACCCAACTAGTAAGGTGAAAAGGATATATGACATATACTTATAAAGCCTTATTAAGAGCAACGCGACATCATGCTAATAGCCTAATAGAGAGTGGGGGGGGGAGACCATTTTAAGTGGGGTCTGAAGGAGAGGAACCAAAGCCTTTTTTATCGTACCTTCACAGGTAAATTGTCCATAATGCTTTCCTGACGACTTGTCTCCGCACACCACGCATGACATATTCTGGGCATTTTTATCGTCACTCGTTGGCGAGGGCACCGACGAAGGTGCGCTTCCTGCCGTCGAATTTGGGGTTGGAGTTTGGGGAGCCACAGGTTGGGGAGTTACAGCGGAGAGTTCACGACTTACATCTTCTCCTGTAGGGGGTAGTGACACGGGAGGGTCACGCCATGTGGGGCCCGCAGGCACAACGAGAGCCATAGTTGGGCACGAAGTCTCCTAAAAAACTCTGAAAACGAGTTTGGGCTTAATGAATGGACATCGATAGGTCTGATACACACACACACACACCACTGGACGAGAGGCACCTGCCTCCTCTTAATCCATGCCCTCAGTCCCAATATTTCAGGCAATTAGCGAACCTTGCTCCGCTGTCATGCCATTAACGAATTATTAAATGACACTAAAAAAAAGCGAGGCAAATTGGCACGGACGATAAATGACGTGCCCAAGAGGCAGTGGTAAACCTGTCATCGACTATGAAAGCCCAAATAAGCGCACAATTACATCCTTCCATATCCACCGACCGTTCCACACTGAAGTGGCCGGGATGCAAAGGGCGGGACTCAAGTTGCGTCCGGGCCAAGGGGCGGAACCCGGGCCAAGGGCCGCGACCCCGCCCGCAACGGACACTCACAATAAACCTTTCACCCACTCGCCCAAAACGATGTTTTCACTGTTTACGAAGGAATTGGATTTAAGATATCCTAGTAAGCCTACCAGGTGTACTAGAAATATTAATAAGTGTTTTATAATGCCAAACTAATCGAACAAAGGGTTACGATGGCGTGAAAATAAGGGCGCAAGGAAGTGGCAGGAGTCCGGCGAAGGGGCGACCTATGATTGGCGGGTCGAAGAGGCCATGAACCAATGAGCGCTGGAGGCGGAGCACTCTTGACACGATCATTGCCAACAATCGCTTATTTTAAAACTATTCTTTATTTATTTATAAATATTTACTGAATGTAAATCATTTTAAACGCATAAATACCGAAACTCGCTCGTATAATCTCTCACGAGTCCTATGATTTTAGTCCTCCAAGGACTCTGAAAGGATAGTTTGAGAGTCCTTAATTAATCCTAGATTTTTAGATTTCCAAAAAAAAGGTTAAAAAAGAAAAGAATCTCCTAACTGTGGCCAGCCAACTTCGACCCGAAGGTATGGGAAAGTCAGCTGAACATAACTTTATTTTTATTTTATACTTTTTATATTATTAATTTTTGCATTTTTATTCCTATTTCTCGGATAGAACTTTTTTTTATACGCGTGGGGCACGGGGGGAGGGGGGACAGGGTTAAATATTCAGAGGTAATACTTGGCTATATTTATTGTTATACAAAATTAACATTATATATATATTATATATATATATATACTAAATTATTAGCCTATTCTGTTACTAACTCAATATATATATATATATTATATTATATATATATATATACATTAACTAACAATATTTAATATTTATTAAGTATATATTTCATTATACAGGGTGATTATTAAATCCGGAATGATACATACATTTAGAGCAGTTGTAAATTATATTTCACATTGATTGCAAACCTTCTGAATGTAGAAGTTATAACTTCTTTTTGAAGGGGCATTCAAGGGAAAGTTTGTCCTTTTTTGGGTATAAAAGCTTCTTGTTAATGATTATAATAATTTTTTTTTAATGATACAAACCTTCTTTAGAGAGAAGAAACGGTCTTTGAAACTTCTTTTTGAGTGAATTGAGAAAATAGAAGATAATATTGGTATGTAAAGAAGTTTGTAGGAAATCTTGGTTTTCTGATACGTTTTATAGATTTTGGAATTATTTGACAAGCTTTTGTTTCTTCAAATTAGACACGAATCAAATTTATAGATGTAGGCCTATGCACTGATCTCCCTCACCTCTTTTTCGGGTTAACTGAAAGACTAAATTTAATTAGTTTTTTTTTAATGCAATTAAAAATCTTATTTAGGCCTACTTTTAAAACGATGTGATTAACTTTTAAAAAAAATTTATATTTTTAAAATTAATACTACGGGTTAAGTTAAATTAGGTTAGGTTAGGTTAAGTTAGTTTTTTCAGAGTGTCGATCTTGTCGATTCGAGGTATCTAGGTCTGCTGCTATATCCCCAAGTTATAGATTTATAATTATACATAGACACATGTGTGTGTGTGTATATATATATATATACACAGAAAAGAAAGATCTCCACCACCCATCTATACCAACCACCAAATATTATTATCTATTGTTTCAATACACTCAAAAAGAAGTTTTGAAGCCTATTTCTTCTATCTAAAGAAGTTATTATATCACCTGACAAGAACCTTTCATACCCAGAAGAAAGAAAAACTTCCCTCTAGAATGCCCCCTCAAAAAGAAATTATAACTTCTAAATTTAGAAGATTTTATTTTGAGTAGACATATATATATATATATATATATATATATATATATATATATATATGTAAAGGCCCTCTCAGAGGTCCAGAGAGGCCCGGGCCACTTCCAGCTTTTGAGGCCCATAGCTAAACCCAATTATTACTTTCACTGTAAAACATCATATTCAAACCTGCAAGTTTCCAAATTTGAGGCCAGGCTAAATGGCCCTCCTAGCCCCCCCTCTGATAGGTCCTGTATATATATATATATATATATATATATATATATATATATATCATTTATTACATAATAAACCATTTACCAACCAACGCTCACGGTTAATCTAATGACCATATTTACAGATTTTTTTGGTTAAAACACTGAAATAGTTATAGTGAAATCAGCGGATAGTTGAACTAGTTAACCATTCGGACTGGTTGTCTAAAGTTCTAAACCATGTACTTGGATGTGTAACCATTTGCCTTCTTTTTCTGTGTACATTCAAAACAAAACCTTCTAAATTTAGAACTTATAACTTCTTTTTGAGGATGCATTCTGGGGGAGGGGGGGGAGGTTTTTCCTTCTTTTGGGTATCAAATCTTCTTTTCAAATAATAAAATAACTTTTTTTTAATAATATCTAACTTCTTTTGGTAAAAGGAATGGTTTTCAAAAACTTCTATTTTTTTTTGAGTGATTTCAGACAATAGAAGTTAATATTTCTTTGTATAGAAGGTTACGAAACGCTTTTGTTTTCTCTGTGTGTATATATATATATATATGTAATATTGTTTAACCTGTTACACGTCATTTTTTCACTTTTATACCCAGGATAGACGCTAAACTCGTCCATAACGCTTAAGAGGAGGTTAAAAGCGTATTATTAAACCCTGAATCGTGAAACTCTGTTAAAACGTCAGAGCACCATTAGTGCAGGATAGGTTTAGGATTCTTATACAGATGTCAACATCTATACAAAATTCTTTCAAATAAAAAATAATCAATCAGGAGGACCGAAAACTAGGACAGAGCTCAGGCCAACAAATGCGGCCTGTTGGTCTAACTCTTTGGTTATTATTATTAACAGCATCATCGGGATTCGAACCCCCGACCTCAGTGTCTTTAATTCGCATATATAGGGAAACGGTGTTACCCGAGGAGTTACGGACGATGCCCAATTCTTTCATACAAAGTGAGTCAGAAGTCCCGACTCAAACATAATCTATACAATAAATACTTTTGAGGTAGGACTTCTGAATCACCCTGTATAAGAAAAGTTTTTAATTTTTAAACTTTAAACGGAATTAGAAAGCTTTAAACGAATTATAGAAAGATGTTTGTCTATCATGAGATACGTCCTGCTGCAACCATGCAAGCAAGACGCGTAACTTCTCTCAATAAAAAAAATCCTTAACGGTGCTGAGGTGCAGCGCGCATATTTCGATGGGCATGCACAGCTTGACTCGCATAATCATGCAGATTTTCTGCGAAGATGGATTTATGCAGGTTGCATGCGGGAAAGGGTTCAGTTAATGAACATAAAGACTTTTCAGGAAAGTCACCGATCCTTAAAAGACATTCATTGCACGCTCGCCCGATTAAAGCTTGTTTTTAGATTTTTGCATCATTCGCCCTCAATCTTATAACAAATACACGGAGAAATAAGATTGGGAAATAGTATGGGTGCACAGCTGCCGTCATATATATACAGGATGGTGCAAAAATCGGTATACAGTTAGCCATTATTACAATTGTATTACTACTGTATACCTACATTTACACTTCCATGTATATACAGTATATATATATATGTGTGTGTGGTGTGTGTGTGTGTGTGAACTTAGAGATTATATCTTGTTTTATTTTATAATAAAGATCTAAATTACAATAAAATACATGAAAAGTTGACCCGGGGTATATTTTTCTCTTCTATCCCAATTTCGCATTTTTTTTCCCTGGTCCCAATTATCGTTTTTTCTCTCATTTTGTTGTTTACATTTTGTATTAATTGTAAAACAAACCAATAATAATTAGAATTAATTTCAACGATACAAATACTGTAGTTTATAAACAAAGGTTTTCTCCATTCGCTGAATAAGGATTGTGACCTTCATTTCAATGAAGTTGGAAGTTCCCTAAAATATAAAACGGTATTCGCGCGAATAGAGAAAAGAAATGAGAACGAGGATAGTTTGCTACCTTGGTGTAGCTACGTGGAAAGCTACCTTGGTGTAGCTACGTGGAAAGAATGAATAATGATAGAGCTGTGTGAAAGAGTGTGAATGCGTGGGTGTGAGAAGTATTGAGGAAGACCACGAAAAAAGGTAAAAGGATGTAATTAGTGAATGTATAAATGAACGTGAAGTTACGGAGTTACAAAGACCCTAAGATCCACTCTAGGGTAGCCCAGGAAGGAAGTAGAAAAGTTAGAAATAGCACATGAAAATAAAAAGTACTGAAAATGTATACCATGCTTACACCTTTTGACGTGTAAAACTTTCACGCTGGTGTAATAGTAAAATAGAGAATAGACAAGGCTCTCTCCCTCCTCCGCCAGTCACTGCTGACAGAAAATAGTGGTGAAAGAAGATTTATAGGAAAGTAAGAAAAAGTACGAGTATAATGAAGAGTTCAGAGTTCAGCTTCAGAGTTCATTCACACCATGCGTACAGTTATTTCTTGTACTCATTTACGCATTAGAAGATAGCGGAAAATAAAGGATAGCACGAGTACTAACCTACTTAATCTAATTTAAACCATGCATTTTAAAGCTTTTTAAAAATTTTTATTACGTACGAGAACTCATCATTGCGTCGTTGCATTATTTCTACGTAGCCTGCCAAAGACACCTTACGGAGAGACCCGCTTTCAAAAATATGCTATTTTCATTGTGAATTTACTGTTTTCATTACAGAGTTGATATAAACTTGTCACGAGCGTTAACGAGAAACAGAGGAATATGGAAGCTGTTTGTTTGTGGGGTGTGTAAATGGAGATGGGAGGTAACACTGAATCCCCGCATGAGGTTGGGGTAGTACCTTATTCTCAGTGTGATCCCTTTGTATCTTTGTGTGTGTGTGTGTGTGTGTAACCGACATGAATGTTTTCAATCCAGAGGAGAAGCGTCATATCTCACTCACCCACTAAAGAATGAGAAATGCGTCTTTCGATAATGTACAGTAGGTCTGTGCGTGTATTTGTGTATGAATAATAAACCTGAATTATATTTCAGAACAACACCACACTACCGCGACCAACACCAACCACAACAACAACACTAACAACAACAATAATAATAATAAAATTAATAATAATAATAATAATATTTTTGAAGTGGTTTTGATTTTGAAATTATAACGTAGTAAACACGAGTGAGATGCTCCTAGATCGAATTAAACATATTTCAGTTGGTCAAGCTGATATTTACCACAACAGTGTTTAGACGATAAAAGTTGTCACGCTGCGTACGACCCGTTCATAATAATAGCTCGTTCAACTCTTACTAAAACCAAAGAAAACCACGACTCTATGTTCGGGTTAGAAAGAAATTTTCAAATAATTCTTTAAACAATTTTGACACTGAAACGGTTGTGACCAGCGACAAACGTGGATTCGTGACAAATAATCTCTTTCTTATTTGTGACTGTTCTTCACTTCTTGCGCGCGTAAATAGTTCGTATATTTTAGATGCAACGCGCACGTATGTTAAATAAACTCAAACAAGAATGTAGAAAAAACAACCAAGCTCTAGAAATAAAAGGTTGTCGGGGCACGAGTCCACTCGTATGAAGCGGTATGTATTCATTTATGCAGTGATTAATATGCAAAACTACTTGATATTTGGCTCTGGTTATACATGCCATACACATATCTACAAAACATTCTTATTATTGCAAATGAAAATACAAAATTCCTATATACATTATATATATATATATATATGGTGATTCATAACTTCTATCCAGGAAATAACTATACAATAAATACCGTTGGGACGGGACTTATTAATCACCCTGTGTGTGTATATATATATATATTATAATATATATAATATGTGTGTGTGTGTGTGTGTATATATTAGAGAGAGAGAGAGAGAGAGAGAGAGAGAGAGAGAGAGAGAGAGAGAGAGAGAGTACAAAAGGATTTGCATTTTTGCACCATATCTGCACAACATTCTTTGTCCATTTTATTCATTCTTTTATACGAGTAGATGTCATTTTTTTCTCTCTCTCTTCTCTCTCTCTCTCTCTCTCTCTCTCTCTCTCTCTCATCTTATTCATTATTCACTGCTCCCACCCATTATTCATTAATTAATCTGAGCTCATCTGGTGGCGAGGAGCGTCTCGGTATAATCCCCTAAAAGGTTTTTGGAAACTGATGCTTTTAGCGTTTTAGCTCAAAGGGAATAATCAGCCAGAGATCATGTGAGTCGTTCTCGTGCGAGAGGCACTCTGTGGCACTCTCTCTCTCTTTCTCCCTCTCTCTCTCTCTCCAACGAGGCACCAACCACCGGCATTGCTTTTGCCTTATGTATGAACTCTGTTTAGAAGGCCTTGCTGAATTGTATATATATATAAATACGATATGTAATAGAAGGTATAGTTTTTAGGGCTTACGAAAGGAGGGAGTCCTTTCAATATATATATATATATATATATATATATATATATATATATATATAAATAATGCTTTTTATACGGTGGAAAACGCCTGGAGGTAAGACCCAATTAGTAGCGGGTGACGGTGGAGGGTTTTGACAAGCTGTTTCATTTTCTGAGGGTTGTTTTTTTTATATTTTCAGCTTTTTTTCTTGCTTAATTTAACATTTTGTTTCTTTTATATATATATATTATTTTCACAGTAGAATTATATACTGTATATACATATTAATGTATACATATGTACTGTGTGAAATAAATCCTTGTTCATACATGTACCTTATAAAAAAAATATATATATATATATACACCTTTCGGTATGTTATGTAAAAAATTATAAATTCTAACATTATCTACAATACATATTGCATGCAATTTATATTACTTAAACAAGAGAAACTAAATGCGCCCATGAAAAAACAGTTGATTGAAAAAAACCCGAAAAGGGAGCAGGGTAGCTAATCCCATCTGGCATTGTGCATTGCCAATTGAATTTCGAGCTTAACGCGCCCATTTACATTCCAATAGCCCAAGGCGAAGATTTCCCGCCAAAAAAGAGAGAGACGAAGCTGATCATCAACCATACTTTTGCTTTTGGCGGGAAATTAGAGTGGAGGGCTTTTATTCAATAAAGGAGGGTACGGCTTTGCTAATTGAATCGTCTGTGAATCTTTATAACCTCCATACAATATTTCCAGGTTGGTCGGAAGATTTACCACAAAAAAAATTAAACTTTATTTTTTATTTTCGCAGAAATAAATTGTTTTATTTGATTTGATATATATATATATTGCCAATTATATATATATATATATATATATATTTAACTGCAAACAACACAGTATAATTAATGTAAAGAAAGACGTTTTTGTAGAAGAGCGTTTGCACAAGATGTAGAGAGAGAACGAGCAAATGAAAAATGAGCCTCCTCCCAGGAATCGAACCCGGGATCATCCAATTGTCGGTCGGATATGTTAACCACTGCAGTACTCACGCGGATATGCAGTACTCACGCGGTTATCCGTGATTCAGTCAACAGTAAATCGAGTTTACTATGATTTTTAATTGTAACTAATGTGCCCTTACCCGTGATCATGACACCGGGTTAACCGTGATCTGGCGCGGTGTTTACATCCGCGGCTCACCTCCCTCCAGCCTACCACAACGCTTCTCAGTCAGTGACTGCGTATATCTTTACATCATGTAGAGTCAAACTACTTAACTGTATATTATATTGTAACAGAATAATTGTGTGTATGTGTGTGTGGTGTCGCGCGAGGTAGTGGGCAGCAGCGGTTGCGCCATCGCCCACCGGTGGGGCATACTGAGTTAACCATGAAATCTGGTTATCCGTGATCATGGACCACCCCTCAGTCACCGATAACTGATTGAATAATATATATATATATATATATAGGCCTATATATTGTAAGATCAAGAGACAAACCAATTTCTCCTTGACTGATTGGATGGATGACATCGACATGGGTCCCTCTCCCCTCCTTTGGGTCGTACCTTGTCTTTTTTTTTTTTTTTTAATAATGATTTGATGTCATTTCAAGATTATCTTCACAACACGAGTTTTTAAGGAAATGAAGTGAAATGCTTTTTATTAAATCATTTTTATTAAGAAATATTTACGCTTGTAAAAAAGTAGAAGAGGAACGCCGCGTATTACCTCCCGCCGGGCTAAAAAAAACTAATAAAAATCGATAAAGACGTTGAAACCACAAGATTTAGTCCTTAGAAGAAGGATAAAAGGAAGAAAGGAAGGGAGAATATGGCTTAAAAAATGAAAAGGAAGACAAAAACAGAACGGTTTATTAAAAAAAAAAAAAAAAAAAAACCAAAAAAAAAAAAACCACGTCACACTTTCGCCGTAACGCATGCCGAAGTCAAAGCAATGACGAAAAGGGGTGAACGCTGGCTAAAAGGCTTATCCCACGGCGTCTTCTCGTCCTTTCTTTTGACGCTTATAGAACTCTTTCGGAAGAGGGTAAATAGGGTATAGTTTCGGTTTTTCGAGCGTGGCACTCATTCGGCGAACTTTTGGACACAATAGTAGCACTGGGTTGCGGTTCAACTAATGCTGCCCACAGAGAGCCCCGGGGTAAAACAAGGGGAAATCTGAGGGGAAGATCTTTATTTTATGAATGCCATCAATGCAAAAAAAATGGGAATTTTATTTTCAATGATTAATCAAACGTGAAAATGTAAAAATATATATTTAATATTTGAAACCAAATTTATTCCTATTTTTTTAATTTAATTTATATTCGCTTCATTTCAATTATTTTAGAACGAACTTTAACTTGGGAAAATAGTTCGTGCAAATGCTTAAAATTTTATCTAATAATTTAGAATATATATATATATATATATATATATATATATATATATATATGTGTGTGTGTGTGTGCGCGATGAATTTCACAATTAAACACGTGAAATGAATGAATGATGCAAACCCACAATAGTATTCGTGTATTCAGAAGTACACTCGTCAGGGAATGACGAGGTGTACTTCTGAATGCACGAAAGACCTTGAAATCATTTCTCTTTTTTCTTGTGGGTTTGCATCATATATATATATATATATATATATATATATATATATATATATATACACACACGTGTGTGTGTGTGTGTGTGTGTGTGTGTTACAACTCAGTATGGTCCCTGAGAAACTTTTGTTACACACAGACCGTGCATGGAATAAGGAACACTTCTGGGAAAATTAAATCCACTATAGTCCGAATAAGTAATGGCAAATGACAAACTCAAACATTGCTAACATTAGTGAAAAAGAAAAATTATAGTTTGTTATTTACTATTACTTATTCGGACTATAGTGGATTTAATTTTCCTCAAAAGAGTTTCTTGTTTCATGCACGGTCTGTGTGTAACATATATATTAGTGATGTAGGTCACATCCGCATCCGCATCCGCGGAACATCCGCACATTTTCTCGCATCCGCATCCGCACCCGCATCCGCACTTTGGACTGCGAATGTCCTGCGGATGTGGACCGTTGAGATAAAATGTCATTAATAAGCGGAAATTATCAAATTCTACTATATTAATAGAACTAGTTCATTGTGCGCAAAAGTGATGCAAGCGACAAGACGAGAGGCTGTTCTTGTATGAAGTTACTCTCTTGCAACCTACTTAGATCCACGTTACAAAGCTAAGTTATTTTCACCTAGTACATTGGAACGAGTTAAATCATCACTTGGCAAAGCAGTTGAAGAGCTTCAATCTCTTGAATCTGTCGCTTCGCCACCCACCAAAAGAATAAAAGTTTCAGTGACAGAACCAACACCTTCAACAGGCAAATCTATCACAGAATCTGTCTCTCAGTTTCTTGAGTCAAGCAGCAATGACGAGACCTACGCGATGTCAAAAGATGTAGTAAAAATGATCGAGAGCTATCACCAAGAAAAACGCCTGGCTGCATGTGACAATCCTATTAGTTGGTGGAAAAATACGCAGAATATCTATCCATACTTGAGTAAACTTGCAAGGAAACATTTAGCCTGTCCTCCAACAAACGTACCAAGCGAGAGATTATTTAGCAGTGCTGGATTAATATATGATGAAAAGAGAAACAGACTGGCAGCAGAAAAGGCAGAAAAATTAATGTTCCTTAAGCATAACCTTCCTATAATTAAGTTTGAACATTAAACGATGAACATCTTAGTTTACTTTATTTTAATTACTCATTTATAAATATGCCTAATAAAACTTTAAACTTAATATAAATAGTTATCAAGCTAATTAAAGATCTCTTTCTATAAGGGTGGAGGTTGGGGAAAGAGGTCGGTGGGGGTGCATTTGAGTTGGGTTCACGTCCCGCATCCTGGTAACACAATTATGGTTTCTAATTGTGGCTGAAACTCAACAAAATATAACGAATTTATTTGCAGACGAATTCACTAATTGATTTCTATATTAGTTAGATGCTTGATATTATTTTATATGTTCAGAGAAAAGTACAGCAATTATTGTACAATTAATCAATTATACTACATTATAGCTACAGCTCTCTCTATATAATAACTTATTATATACGTTAAACACAACAAATCTCGAATATATCCTAAAAAATAATGAAAATGTAGACATCCGCATCCGCATCCGCATCCGCGGATGTTGAAATCAAACATCCTCATCCGCATCCGCATCCGCGGATGTGAAAAAAATGACATCCGCTACATCACTAATATATATATATATATATATATAATATATATATATATATATATGAAAGGAAATGGCTTAAAATATTAAAATAGAATCGAAACTTTAAGCCAGTGTTAAAATGAAAGAAAGGAAAAAAAAAAGGGGGGAACTATTTTAAAAATTAACTATTAAAATAAATAAATATTAATAAACTAATTTGTTTGAGATGTTAATTTAACATTGGACGAAAATAATTAAAATATCGAATATAATTTTCTATAAATTAGCATAAAAATTAAAAAAAAAGAAAAATGTTAATTCACAAATATTATTAATAAAAGTATTAAATAATTCATAATTTTTTAATTTATGAAGATTATATTTATAATAAATAAATTTTAAAAAAATGGCTGTTTAACATTTTTTTGTTTTTTGTTTTTTTCATGCGAAAGATGAAATTTGAATAGTGACGTTAAATTTTCGTCTGTGATAAATGAGTGAATAGCGTCGAGAATCACATTCTACAGTTCTCTTTTCAAGGCCACGCGTAAATTAAGTTATTTGAAAAAAGCTTTATTATAGATAGAGATATACTGTAGGGTAGTCCTTTCTAACTCGAGTTTCATCAAATGTAACAAAAAACCATTTTTCACCAATACATTTATTTTAAAGATTTTTCATCAAATTATCCTTCTTTTGTTGGGAATCACTTTTGTGTTTATATATATATATATATATATATATATATATATATAATATATATATATATATATATATAATACGTGTACAGGGTGGGCGGAAAGTAGCTCCCTATTTTGGATTGGTAAAAAAATACGTATATTATCCATTTATTTCAGAAGAAATAATATGAAAAGGTAGGCATACATGGTAGGTTTTCTCTAAAATCTAAAATTCAATGTGGGCTCCAACTCTTTCCACCAGCTTCTGGAGCCGCCCAGGAATGGCGTCCACTGACTTTAGCAGGAACTCCGGCGGGATGGAGGACATGACTTCCCGAATTCGGTCCTCCAGTTCTTCCAATGTCCTCGGTTTGGTGCGGTAGACTTCTTCCTTTACCCACCCCCAAAGAAAGAAGTCGCACGGTGTCAAGTCGGGGCTCCTGGCTGGCCATTGATGTGGACCACGACGACCCATCCAACGCCCAGGGAAGTGGGCATCCAGCCACTCACGGACAACAAGAGCGAAGTGCGGAGGGGCGCCATCTTGCATAAATATCAGATCGTCGATGTTCTCCCATGTGCTGACAACCGGCCAGACCTCGTTTCGCAACATAGCAAGGTACCGCTCAGCATTCATGGTGTTGCGCAGAAGGAACGGGCCCACAACCTGATCTGAGGTCATACCACACCACACCGTTACACTGAACCGATTCTGCCGTTTTTCAGCGGTAACCATGGGATCCTCTCCTGCCCAGTAGTGGCAATTGTGGCGGTTGACAAAGCCTCCGACGTGGAACACCGCCTCGTCGCTCCAGAGGATGTTGCGGAAGAGATGGGGCCAGTCTTCATGCCAAGCCAGCATGATTTCCCCGAACTCCATGCGAATGTCGCAGTCCTCGTCCGAGAGAGATTGGCAGTAATGCGGCTTCCACGCACGCCAGTTCAGCTCCTTCTTCAGCACAGTTCGCACTGAGTAGCGGGAGAGTCCACTTTCCCGAGCTGCCTGGCGAGTTGACTTTCTTGGACTCCGTGCGAACATTTCCTGAACTGCCTGCACCGTCTCCTGGGCCCTGGATGTCGAAGGGCGACCACATCTTCGAACATCTGCCACAGACCCCGTGGTCATGAGCTTCGAGTGGCAGTTCTTGATTGTTTTCGGGTCCACTTGGGCACGTGGTCCGTGAATAGCCCGCCACCATCTTTGAACTCGAACGACAGATTGCCAAACTTCGTACCGTGCCGCCAACTGGGCACGCTCCTGCAGTGTTAAACGCTCAGCCATGTTACCCTTCAATCTGAAATGAAAAAAAAAAATGAACGTTACAATTGTACCACTTTAGAGAACACACCATAACAATATAACAATACAATCACAATTTATACATAATTTATATGTAATTTAAATTAGGGAGCTACTTTCCGCCCTCCCTGTATATATATATATATATATATATATATATATATATATATATATATATATATATATATATATATATATATATATATATATATATATATATAATATTATAAGTACACTCTCAATTTAAAGTGTTCTATTTTGGGTTTCATTCAATCCTCTGTTAGCATATCCCGCAGCAAAGCAGGTCTAAATTGGTTGATCCTTTCATTTTGGTCTTATCTAAGTTCATTAATTGATCAATTCTTTAACAATTCGATTCGATGGGATCAGGTTAAGATTGGGCGACTGAGGTGGCGGCTTTAGTGGAGACAAATTTAATTTTCAGAATGGCGTTATCAGTGATGTCATGAGGGTATCGCCCTTACCCTTGAAAATTATGGCATTGTTTGAGAGTATATCAAGGCGTGTAGAAGGGGACCTACCGATGGGTCTACTTATGCCGTGATTTAATATATCGAACTGACCATCGCACCTACGAACGTGGAACTATACCAATGGCGTGGTAATTGAGGCTATTAATGTGAACGTACAGTTATAGATTTATGAACGTACATATACATTATCGAATGTACCTATACGTGTGCGTTCCTCCTGATTCTGAAGGAAACTATTGCTTGCGGTTGTAAAGACAAATATTGTAATGAGTGGATCGACCTTAGTGCAGACGAACTAAAGCTACACTCAGACATACCTATACAAACATCGCATTTTGCTCTTCCACACCATAACAATCTACCCTCTTTTCTCTCTTTATTTAATTATTCATTCATTTATCATTTATCATTATCCTTTTGTCCTTTTGTTTATTATATATTTATTTCTTCTCTCAGTATATGACTGAATAATTTGTCTTCCTTCTTGCGGGCGCCGTCTAACCATTTTCATACTCCCATACCCCATACCCCATTCCTCCATACATAACCTATTGTTCATAGCTTTACCCTTTCACTAATAAAGTAATTTATTTTATTTTATGTAATTCATTTAATCCCTCAAATTCATGCTTATCACTATTCTCGCGACGCGTGTTCGAGACACACAGCAGGTTTTCACTTTCTCAATAAAGGTTTTTTTTTAACTTTCCACCAATCAAAGTGCGGTTATTGTACTAAAAGTATACACACAGTGTATGTATATATATATAATCTAAAGTGTGTAAAATGTATGTAGGTCCGTGTTAAGTAACTATTTATCTATCTGGTTTACATATTTATTTACTTTCTGAAGATTTTAAACCTTCGTATACAAAGTCATGGAAGCGAGATTTTACATCAGACGACATTAAATGAGCAGCCATACTAATTCAAGAAGGACGTTTCGGCAACGATTGATGGGTTGTGTATAAAGAAAGGCGTAAATATAATGCAGAAAAGGATGTCAGAAAATGTGGTGCAGTGGTTGTGTTGTATGGTCGTGGTTCCGTACAAATGAAAGTGTAAGAAAAAATGAAGGCATATATTATTGAAAACGTTTTCATACAGCAAAACAGAAAAGTTACAGATCATTTCGCTTATGGGAGGCAAGGTAGAGTGTGTGTGTGTGTGTGTGTGTGTGTGTGTGTGTGTGTGTGTGTGTATGTATCGTTATTTCACTGCACGTCTGTCTGTCTTTCTGTTCGTCAATCAATCTTTGCACTGGGGCATCTGTCTATTTGTCTGTTTGGCAATTTATTATTCACTCTCTCTACCTATACACCCAATTATCGGTATGTTGATCTATCTACCCGTGTTTATTAACTAGTGTGTGTGTGTGTGTGTGTGTGTGTGTGTGTGTACAAATGTTTATTTGCTTGATTGAATGCTCGTATGTTACTGTAATGGTTTTTTGGAATAATTTAAAACTAAATAAGACATTATTTCAGTTTTATTTTTCAATAAAAATAAACTCAATGTATCAAACAAAAAAAATTTTAAACTTCACACAAATTTCTGTACAAAAGTGAAAGATTCTCAAAAAAGTAGCAAGAAAAGTAAGAGAAAATTTCGTTGTAACTTTAAAAAAGAATGAAAATGTGTTACATATAAATTTTAAGTATATTTCAGTTGAAATAAAATTCGTTACACATAAAATCTTAATATATTTTAACTAACGTATAAATGATAAGAGTATAAAAACTGTAAGGTAGGGGTTCCCAACCTTTTTTTTTCAGTTGCGTACCCCTCGATGGTTCCAGCAAATGCCCTGTACCACCCCTTTACTCAAAATTGCTCAAAAGATGGTTGTAGCCGCTACACCGTCTTTTAAGAGTACTTTTTCATGTGAAAGTTAGTTCCAAAGCAGGATGCCGCGTACCCCTAGGAACCTTCTCCGTACCTCCATTTGGAAACCCCTACTGTAGGACATGAGTTAGTGGGTTCGAGTGCTTTCTTTATTAGTAAATAAACCTAAATGTTGATAAAAGAAACTTAATGCGGGCAATAAAACACTAAAAACACGCAAAAGCGGTGATGAGTCATCCAATATTTCATAAATGGTGATTGCTTGTTTGTTTATCAATGTATGTGTGTGAGCTTGTGCGCTTGTTGATCTTAGACGCATAAAATAAAATATATGAAGCTGTTTACCACTGACCCTATAGAAACCAGTGTTTTTTCTTTAATAAGAATATAACTAGATTCTTACATTTTAAGGTTCATGCCAAAAAATTCTGACAAGAATGAAAAGAATATTGAGTAAAAACAACACGACAATTAAAATTAAAGAAAACAGCCTAACTTAATAGATAAATTAACTAAATTAATATAAATATCTTACAAAAATCTAAGTTTGAAAAACAATGATTAAATAATGGAATAAATTGAACAGGAGAAAGGAATCTCTGTCCTCATTTTTTGAAAATTGAGAGGACGCAATAAATAGCCCTGGAATTAGCAACCTGTGATTAATACATTAATACAAATAGAGAATAGTTAACCTTTAAACAACTAGATGGCGATAACAGTAAAAATGAGAGAGAGAGAGAGAGAGAGAGAGAGAGAGAGAGAGAGAGAGAGAGAGTTACAAGGAGTTACAAGGAAAAGAAGTACCTCAAAAGGCCTTGCGGCCCATACCGAAGAGGTACCAATGGCAACGGGTGCCAGGGAAAATTTTCTACACACTTAAATAGAGAGAGAAGGAGAGAGAGAGAGAGAGAAAAGGAAATACGAAGAGTAAATCCTTTGGCTTTGTGGTGAATAGAGTCTGGGGTCTGGAGTCTCGAAATTTAATTTTAAAAAGAAATTTTATTTTCAAGGTATATGAGTTCAAATAATAATATTAAAAAAAATAGTGATAGGAAGTAGATGTGAAGAAATAGCTGAAATATTACCCCACAATTATAATGAATATACTTAAAACGTTAAATTTATTTAATAAGAAAACATAAAAAATTAAAAATTACAAAAATCGTGTAGAAAAAAAGGATCACTTGAAGATCAGGGCCTCCAGCCTTCTTTAGTTAGCTTCATAAGGCTAACTAACGAAAATATCACGACCTAACCTAACCAATCGTCAAGGGCGTACAGATGACCTAACGACTGGTTAAATTAGGTCGTGAAATTTTCGTTAGTTAGCCTTATAAGGCTAACTAAAGAAGGCTGGGGGCCCTGATCTTCAGGTGATCCGAAAAAAAATTCTGTTTTTGTCGAAATTCTAATAAATTATTAAAAAATAAAAATAAATTTTATTCCGTACCTGAAAATGCACCATTAAAAGGAAATAAAGAATATGCTAAGAATAATTTTATTAATCACGTAGCCCCTTCACCCCGTTTCCCAAAGATATATATATATATATATATATATATGATAATAAAGACTAAACAGTTGGCTAAGAATAAGTTTAATCCTGTTAAAACAGTAAAGTAGTTACCGAAATAATGTGAGTAGTATGGGTCAGAAAAATTGAAACGTGTTTAGCAATACTGGGTAACATATACACAGTGTTTATGGAAGAGCGTTTGCTTCATATTTACTGTTGTATGTTAATGTACAGGGTGTTAGAAAAGTCCCGTCACCCCCTACAAAATGTACATATTGTAATACCAATTTTATTTTTGTGTGATTAATTGTATTTATATGTGGTAGGTGTAATTTAAGAAACAAGTCACTAGCAATAATTACTTTAATTACAGTAAATACAGTTACTAATTACAGTTACTAATTACAGTTAATAATCAAGCATCTCTGTGTGTGCAACATCATTTTCGTAACAAAGGATCATGCGCCTCCATGCGCGGTTATAATGTTATAATGTTATAATGTTTCAGACCAACAAAGACCCTAGGATCCACTATGGCTGGTCTACCTAACTGTGTTCGTAATCGTGTATTGTGTATGTCCTCCGTGGTGGCGGAGGGGACCTACAATTTTACGTGGGTTCCGAACCACAAGAACATAAGAAACTTATTTAAAAACTGCCGGTAAATTGGCAACAACCAATTTTAACGAAACTAAATAATTATCAATTTAAAAATAATTAATTATCGGTTTAAAACTAAAGATAGAATCTCTCGGTCCAGAGAAGCAAGTCATAATAGACTACTATCCACAAATATGTTACATTCTATATCTATTTATAACGGACATGCAAATATATCAGATCCAAAGAATCCAGTCAATTTCATTACGGTATCCATCAAGTCACGGTCCATATCGATTGCGGACCAAGTCAAAATTTACAACCATATACATTATCAATTTAAAAATAATTAATTATCGATTTAAAACTAAAGATAGAATCTCTCGATCCAGAGGATCAAGTCATAATAGACTACTATCCACAAACATGTTACACTCTATATCTATTATATAACGGAAATGCAAATATATCAGATCCAAAGAATCCAGTCAATTTCATTACGGTATCCATCAAGTCACGGTTCATATCGATTGCGGACCAAGTCAAATTTACAACCATATACATTACAATATATACACTTACGAGGAAAAGTGTAGGTGTGGCTGTAAAGACTGTACAGTAATGTAGAAATGTGTGTGCACCCATTATGGGTCTCCCATTTAAAGGTGTTTGTGGGGCAAGTGAAGATCATGAGTTTTTCAATACCTCACAGTACTATTGGGGGCACCGCTCGGCAGAGGAATCTCTTTAAATGAGGTGTGTAAGGACAGAGAGTATCCCCTAACCCAAGACGCTGCCTCCCTATATCCCACAACACTTGTGTTGAGCTGTGGGATCTATCCCCACAAAGCCTTAATTTTACTACCTTAAACTATACCCAATCTATGAACATATGCGTCTAATCGATTTTTAAACATGTTTATAGACGTGCTACTAATTACTTCTACCGGCAAACTATTCCAGCTATTTACTATTCTATGCGTAAAAAAGTTTTTCGCAACTGCTGTCTCGAACCTTCTACTTGTCAACTTACACCCGTTATTTCTAGTCCTATTATATTGAGATATTTCGAAAAAGCTATCTCTATCTACGTTATCAAACCCATTCATAATTTTGAAAACCTGGATTAGATCACCCCTTAACCTCCTAGTCTCGAGTGTAGTCAATTTTAACTCTTTAAGCCTATCCTCGTACGACTTTGACCTAAGAGACGGAATCATCTTAGTTGCTCGTCTTTGAACTCTTTCGATTTTGTCTATATCTTTGCGCATATGCGGATTCCAAAATTGGACCGCGTACTCCATATGGGGTCTAACTAATGATTTATAAAGAGGAACTATAATATCGCGCGATTTGTACTCAAAATTTCGAGCAATAAAACCTAACACTTTGTTCGCCTTATTGACCGCCGCTGTACTTTGTTTCGCTACTTTTAAATCACCAGTGACTATAACTCCTAAATCTTTTTCCTGCTCTACGCTTGTTAAATCTTTCCCTGACATACTATACGCAAAATTACCGTTACGCGAACCTATATGCATAATTTTGCACTTATCCACGTTAAATCTCATTTGCCATGTGACTGACCAATCAACGATTTTATTCAGATCTTCCTGAATTTTACCTCTATCTTCGTCATTAATCGCCCTACCACCCAGCTTCGTGTCATCCGCAAACTTTGAAACTGTACTGACTAGGCCGACATCTAAATCGTTAATATATATAAGAAAAAGCAAGGGGCCCAATACAGAACCCTGAGGAACGCCACTCGTTACATTAGCCCAACACGACTCCGCTCCATCAACGACCACCCTCTGTTTCCTGCCTCGCAACCATTCTTCTAGCCAATTTATTACTACACCCCTGATTCTATGAGCCTTAGTTTTTTCAATCAGTCTTTTGTGCGGCACGGTGTCAAACGCTTTTTGAAAATCTAAATACACTACATCAACCGCCCGATGTCTATCGTAAACGTTAACCACGCTTTGGAAAAATTCTAAAAGATTAGTTAAGCAAGATTTGTTTCGCCTAAAACCGTGCTGCGTATTTCTAACCAGATTATACACTTCTAAGTGTTCGACTATACGATCCCTAATTATTGATTCCAGTAGCTTACCTACAACAGATTTTGCATCTCGAACAGCGTGTTTCAGGTCCTCTGTTGTGCGGGAACGCACCCGGGATACGTTCTGCTTGACGAAACCTCATAACACATTGTCACATGAAAACAGATCTGGACTTCGGGGCGGCCACTCAAGAAGGGCAGGTAAATGTTGCGAGCCACGGCCGATCCATTTGTCTCTGGACACTTCATTGAGGAATTCCCTCACATTAATGGCAAAATGAGCCGGAGCCCCGTCTTGTTGAAACCACACCCGACCAAGCAGCCATAAACGTTTCAGCTCAGGCACAAACCAGTCCCGTAACATGTTGAGGTGGGCAGTTTGGTTGACAGGACCCTCAAAAAAATATGGACCGAACAAGTTCCTGGCAGACATTGCAGCCCATATCATCACGTGCGGTGGATGGTGTTCCAGTTCCTCAAAGAAGTGTGGATTTTCCTTGCTCCAGAAGTAAACATTTCTCATTTTGGCGCTACGATAAAGTGGACAATTATCAGAAAAAATCACTGTTCCACGTGCAGGAATTGTTGGAAAAACGGTCAAAAACCGTTCACAAGCTTCTTATCGTTTCTGCATGTCTGTATCGGTTATTCATTAACAAATGATGGGTGGTATGGTTTCATGCCCAGATCTTTTGTCATGTAATCTCTCATTGTGGACATGAGGACTGCAAGTTCTTGTGATCGTTTCCGAAGTGATTTTTTCGGTGAACGAGCCACCGATGCACTCATACCTTCACATTGTTCTGCTCGCGTTGTTGGTCTTCCCGATCGTGGTCTGTCCTTGATGGAGCCAGTTTCAAACAGCTTTTTCTCCCAGCGTAATACCGTCTTGTTTGGTGGTGCAGCCTTATTGAATCTTGTGTTGAAATCATTCTGGATATCACGCATCGTTTTGCCAGTATGTGACCTTTCATGAGCCTATGTGCTTATCACTATCCTTTCCTCCAGAGTGTAAGTGGACTGGTCTGCCATTGTCCACACAACTCTAATACCTGGAAAAGAAAAAAATGTCAATGAATCACATATAAATTCAATTAATCACACAGGTTAATCGATCCTGAACCGTCGACCCTGAACAGTCGTTCAAACTCAACAAAAGATGAATATGTATATTTTGTATGGGGTGACGGGACTTTTCGAACACCCTGTACAAGTAAACTAGTTAAGTGAAATAAGCATATAATCTATTTGTCTAAATGTAGAAGGAAACCCATAAATGGAGTCTATTTGTCTGAGTGCGTGAACTCGACTAGCATTCCCCTCAGATGCAAAGTCAGTACGAGTATACTGTAGATTCATACATTTCACCAACTTAAAAAGTTATTGGTGTATTCCAACTGAGAAACCCTAGAAGTGTGTGACATTTGATATATCACGAACACCGACTGAACGATGCATTAACAGTTCTGAATAATGTAAGTATATCACTGGCCAAAAGATTTGCATCAACAGTGTTTTTGTCAGCCGGATTTTCCCCACGACCCCCGTGTCAGAGTCTTAGGTCGGCGCGACCCCTTATCATCCTACAGGGGTAAACAAAT
The DNA here is from genome assembly GCA_023014485.1 of Bathynomus jamesi. NCBI lineage: Eukaryota > Metazoa > Arthropoda > Malacostraca > Isopoda > Cirolanidae > Bathynomus > Bathynomus jamesi. The sequence continues at coordinate 517,007 of JAJOZX010003098.1, read as the reverse complement.
TCACGAAGCGGGTTTTTATTTTGACTTTTTCCGCACAAATCATTACTACACGGGTAAACAAACTACGACCCGGGGGATCGCGACCCACCGTTTGAGAAACACTGCACTGGAACTTTTTAAGTTTGGCTGATAAAGTCAAGTGAAACCTGTATGCTACTTCTGAGTATTGATGTGCCGTTGATGTATTGAATTTCATTTTACTTTGTAGTTTAAATTTACTTATAAAAAAACTGCAAAAATTTAAAAAGTTTTACGTATTAAGACTAATACAGCAAATAATAATTACATCAAATGTTTCTGAGGAAGTTCACAAATCTTGACAAGTGTTACTAAATTCATTATCAGTAGTCAAAATACATCGGTAATGTTATGAGGATTTTTTGTCAGTACCTTTCATTCCAAAATATTTTAAGGTATTTCAGCTCTTTTGGCCATAGCTGTTGAGTATGCGTTATTTTTTCCGCCATTTTTACGAAATTTTGACACACATTTTTAAAACTACGAAATTCTGCGCTAGCTAAGTAGTATCCCTGAAGTTGAATATGTTCATTTGGAGGTTTTGACTCCAGACAGTTCCCATCAAACTTCCCATCTTACCACTGGGTATCATCTAAGAACTCACAGTGCTCTGAAATCAGACCAGGCCAGCTGCTCCTACTACATTATTGTCAAAGGAAACATTACTACTTCTACTCTATCCTAACTAGTCCTCCCTGCAAGCAGCTCCCTTTATATCGACGGGTAGAGGGGGGGGGGGAATAGGAAGTAGCAAAAGAAAGAAAATAAGAATGGATTCCAAAAATATTTTAATATAGCTATTGCTAGGTTTTGACTACCGAGAATTGACACCATTTAAATGAAAGTAAATAAACATTTTTCAAGAAGACTATCATTTGAGAACGCCTAGTGCTACGATACCAGACCTGACCAGCGCCTCTTTTTTTAAGTAGAAACCAGGGACCAAGGGTGGGGGCTTGCAAAAATACTCCTCCCCCTTTATAAGAAAGAAAAAGCCAAAATCAAGGTCTCCGAGGCTGACGATGCCATTTTATTGTCATATATATAAATTTTGAAAAGATTGGGTACTGTAGTGTGTAAAATGTATGTATGTGTAGTGAAAAATAGAGGTAGAAGTGTGTGTGTCTGAAAGCATGCTGGACTGCTCACAGGGTAGATGAGACACGGAAAAAGATCAGCTAAAGAAGACAATGACGGAAGAAACGGGGGTTCCAGTACTCCTTGTCTCCTCTCTAACGTCCCCCTCCCCCACGGAGTACTTCCCCGGTCGATTGGTATCCACACTCTCCTCCTAATCTCCTTCTACTACATTGACGAATAAAAGGGAACATTATCCCCAATTTCACCCTAACCAACTCCTTTATAAACTTATTTGGAGGTTTTGACTGGTTTTGACTGGTTTTGACTACCGAGTGTTCTCACATTGACATCACCTAGTGCTCTGTACCTAATAGGATGTTAGGCTTCACAGCGCGTAATTTCGAATTTAAATCGAAGGATATTATATTGCCCCTTTACAAGTCCCTAGTCAGGCCTCATTTAGAATATACAGTTCAGTTTTGGTGCCCGTACTTGCGTGAGGATATTGATAGGTTAGAAAGGGTTCAACGTCGTGCCACGAAACTTATTCCGTCATTGAGCAATAAGCCTTATGAAGATAGGATTAAAGAGTTAGACCTGTATTCACTCGAAACTAGAAGATTAAAGGGGGAGCTTATTGAAGTTTTCAAAATCGTTAATAACATCGATAACGTAAATTTTGACAAATTGTTCACTTTCGATAATAGTAATACTCACAATAACGGATTTAAGTTGCGTGGCAGACGTTTCATTACTAATATCGGTAAAAACTTCTTTACGTTTAAAGTAATTGATAAATGGAATAATCTTCCCGCGTCAGTCGTTCATTCTACCAGCGTTAATATGTTTAAGAACCGTCTTGACAGACATTTTAAAAGTATTAACGTTGTTTAAAATAAAAAACAAAGTTAGTAACAGGAGCTCTGGTGGTGGTGCTCGAGAATGAGTCTGTTGACGATGAATGCCAGCTTGTGACATGCCAGCGTGTGATACCAGCAATAAAATTATTACAAAAAAAAAAAAAAATTAGACTAACACGAACGTAGATGTAGCTCGTAGTGTAAACTAACCCACTTTTTGTTTAACTTTACCTACTTTTTTTTTTTCTTATCTCCTTACTTTGCATGTCTGTAACTCTTTCCTTGCATGTTTGTAGTTTGCTTGCATGGTATGACTGTGAGTTAAGACTGTGTTTGCATGGTTTGTAAGCGTTCTTATTTTACTTCTTTTCATCTTTCACCCCTCTCCTATTCTCTCCGACTATTTTTCTGACTTGTCGGCAGTGGCCGGCGGATGATGATGGTGAGTCTTTTTTCTCTTTTTCTGAATGAAAGTTAACCCACGAATGATAGGTGTTGCTCCTTACTTAACCCCTTATTCTCTGCTCTTCTCTTAACCCCATACTCTTTCCTTTCTCTCGGGCTAACCTTAGAGTGGATCTTAGGGTCTTTGTTAGCTTTAGCTTCTGTAGATCTGTAGATCACCACTCCTATCTGTATATGGAGGAAGTTACAGAGTTTCAGGCTAAGAAAGACCCTACGATCCACTTTAGGCTAGCCCAAGAAGGAAGTAGAAAAGTTAAAAATGGCAATAAAAAAAAAGAATACTGAAAACTCACATAGACGCGTGAAGCTTTCACACAGGACTAGCAGTAATAGTAAAGTATAGAGCAGACAAAGCTCTATCCTTCCTCCGCCAGCCACTGCTAACAGAAAATAATGGTGAAAGAAGATTTACAGGAAAGTAGGAAAAAGTATAATGAAGAGAATAGCTTCAGAATTCATTCACACCATGCGTACAATTATCTCGTGCACTCACTTACGCATTAGAAGACATCGGAAAATAAGGATACCATAAATAGTAAACTACTTAATCTGATCTAAATCATGCATTTTTTTAAGGATTTTTTTATTTATTTATTATGTACAAGAAATCATCATTTCATCGTTGCATCATTTCTCGGTAGCCTGCCGAAGACACTGTACCGAAGATTTATCATGTAGTAATTTATATTGCGTCCTTCGTATATGAATTACTTAGATAAAGGAGCACTGGTCCAGAGGGCACTTCCAGCTGGGACCTACAATTTAAGAATTCCCCCGTGCATAATGGAGAATAATAATGCATAATATGCATATTTGTTTTCTTGCGAAACTTTGGTGTATAGGGTATTTCAAAAGTCCTGAATCATAGGACATATTTTTAATGTCTATCTATCTATCTATCAATCTATCTAATCTATCTATATATATATATTGAAAAATAAATATTCCTATGATTCTGAACTTTTGAAACACCCCGTACAATATTTAAAACTAAAGTTTCACTCTAACTAAGTAGCTTCCCTAAAGATGGACATGACTATTCGGAAGTTTTGACTTCCAAGAGATCTCATCAAACTTCCCATCATCTGAAAACTCCCAATGCTCTAAAACCAGGCCTGGCCAGCGCCTCCTACTACTTCTGTATAAAGTATAACACTTTCTGTAGATAGCTAAGTCAGATAATCCGCAATTTACCTAAAAAGTATTATCATTTGTACACTGTAAACCCAAATAGCATCCTTAAACCCAAGTAGCAAGTAGCGAAGGCTGTCTGGGGTTCTTAGCTTAATGATCTGTAGCCTCTAGGTTCATAATTCATAACTATAATCAATATGGTTAGAAACACGTCTAGATTTACAGTATATTAGGTTCGGTCTATTCCAGGTTTAGGTTTTCTTAGATCCTGTTATCAGTGCTTAGGGTAAGTTAAGCTATATTGTCTTGCCAAGACATGTTGATCTCTCTTGGAAAGCATTTTTCCCACAATGTTGTAGGAATTATAAGTCGTACAAGGAGTCAAACAACATTCAGGGAGGAATTAGGAATAAGGAACGTACCAAATAAAAGCTCAATTAGCCATTTGGTGAAAATTTTGAAAAAATGGGCAAAGTTGTCGATCAGACTGAACGAAGACGTAAGCCTCTTATGTTATTCTAACCTGACCTAAGTGGTTGTGTAAACGCGTGTGTGAAATATGATTCAACTTATTTGATTTCGAGTTTTTGAATTAACACTCTAACGCCGGTGAATTTCTAAAAAATGATAATTGTATAAGGTAAAAGCCTCTTTCTCTAAACTTTTAAATGCAACTCCTCCAAACCTTAACACGAGCGTATGTGATTAAAAATTCGAATATAAAAAATATGACCCGTAGAGCTAATGGGTAAAATGAGCACGGATGAAAAATAGCGCAAAAGCTTAACCATGGAGCGAGAGGTAACAATACATGTACAAGGAATGCATTTGGTAAACTTCAAATTTTAAATCTATAATGCACAGGGAAGGGGGGTGGAGGGGAAAAACTCGCGAAACAAGTCACATATTATATTTATATTATATCCATTATTACATATATATATGTATTATCAAAAAACTATTTTTGTGAGGCACTCCGCATTCATTTTATTTTAATTTCTGGCACAACTGTTATAGAAGCTTATACAACCTTATACAGTTAGCTCATCATTTCCTACATGTAGAGTACAGTGCTTTAGCTGTATATAGGTTTTAATTTTTTGTTTATTAGCGTTAGCATGAATTCAGCAGAGCTGTGCCTAGCAGCGCTAATTAGCGACGCTAGTTAATTATTAGCGCATCCATTAGCGGCGCTATTTTTCAAAATAGTTAGCGGAACAGATAGCGCCGCTACATTTTTAGGCAATGTTAGGCGCTAACCGCTAAGCGCTAATATAAATTAGCATTATTATTATTAAAAAATAGTACTTAGCTATACATTTCATAAAAAATAGCGTCAAAATTAGCGTTAGCGTCGCTAATTTTAAAAAATAGCGTCTAGAAAGCATTAGCGTTAGCGTAGCGGCGCTATATATATCAGTTAGCGCGCACAGCTCTGGAATTCAGGGCACTAAAAGCACTTTATAGATAACATCTAATCTGACTGTTTATTGGTGGAAAACATTTCATTGTTTCTGCCCAAAATTCTAATCTGAAATTTACAAAAATAAAGAAAAATTTATGGTTTTTTTTAACTGCGTTTTTTAACGATTTCTTAAATTGGAAAAGAGGAAAGTTCGTTGGTTTAGAATTTAGAAAGTCAAAATTCCTTTCGATAAATCACAATTATGGTAAAAATGAAATAAAATAATTTTATACAGGGTGTCCCAAAAGTCCGGTCTCATAGGAAAATTTATTTTAAATTAAATTTATAAAAGTAATAGCCTACATTAAAACTAGTTAATTAGTAATATATTAAAAACTAGTTACACTCCTCAGGAAAAGGCGAGTTACCTCACGAAGGTAACTCGCTTTCATATTAGCCATTGCTTGTTATTCTACCTGTAACAAACAAAGATCCCAAAACAAGACATCAATTTAAACATTTGTTTTCGTTCTAATGTATTAATTTTGTAAATTTAAGTTTAAAATAAATTTTCCTATGAAGCCGGACTTATGGGACACCCTGTACATTATTAAAAGAAACAAAGAGGTTATCGTGCAAAATGCGACATTTCTTAGTCCGTAACCATGCCATGATCTGCGCACTTGCAATACATCTGAATGGGATACTTCCCTAATTCATTTTCAAACTTTCTTTCCAGAGCTTCACTTAACCCTTTAACGCCGGATGCGTGTATTTGAAAAGTTACCAATATGTAGCGGTCGTCCTTTAAGGGTTAAGAGTTCAATTATTAAAAAATAAAGTTCCTATTTCACATTTTTAAAAAAAATAATGTATATAAGCTTTCGTTTTGGAATAATATTTGCATTAATTGCGTGATGATCTCGGCTATTGGCGGTGACCCACTCCTACTTTTCCTATTTTTACTAAAGGTTTCCCTTACAATGTAACACTTTCTAAGTAAAAAATGGTATAAATTTGAAATTTTTATCTCTTTGTTGTATCCACCAAGCATCTATATTATCATCTACATATATTTCACAAAATGCAGCCATATTCCCGTCTCGCTGACTAGACAAATAGACAAAGGTACACAATATAATGATTATATGCAGTTAACAAATCGTGCCTAGAATATATATATATATATATATATATATATATATATATATATATATATTCGTTGAATTTACATCAATTTTCCTATATATTATGTCGTTATTGGACTTTTCTCAGTTTCTTAAGTCATTACAAACATGTTTTATTCCAAAATATAAGTTGTAATAATTATATTATCAATCAACAATCTTTTATCAGTTTTGTTTATCATTTTTGCTTCATTTCATCATACATTTTTCTGTCTCTCTTCACTTGATTACAACCAATACCTGGTTAACCAATCCAAATTGCTTAATTCAACTATACGATGTTTCCACTAACCACGCTTATTTTTCTGTAGTAAAAAAACTTAATTGGTTTTAGCGCGACCAATGGTTGTGGTTGGATTAATTATTTGGATTAGTTGGTAAAAAGTTATTTATGCATTTGGTAACCAAGTAGTGTCCTTTATTATTTGACAGACTCCTTTTTTTTACATTTCGTCTTTACTTGTATTCTTTTATACTTCGATATTCTTACTTAATTCTCTGTCCTTTCTACGCATTCTTCATTTTGTCTCTCCCTCTCTTCACTTCTCTTCCTTCCTTCTTTTGTTTCTCCCTCGCTTCAGCTCTCTTCCTTTCTCCTTTTGACTATCCCTCTCTTTAGCTCTCTTCTTTTCTCCTTTTGACTATCCCTCTCTTTAGCTCTCTTCCTTCCTTCTTTTGTCTCTCCCTCGCTTCAGCTCTCTTCTTTTCTCTTTTTGTCTCCCTCTCTTTAGCTCTCTTCCTTCCTTCTTTTGTTCTCCCTCTCTTCAGCTCTCTTCCTTTCTCCTTTTAACTATCCCTCTTTTCATCGCTCTTCCTTCCTTCTTTTCTCTTCCTCTCTTCAGCCCTCTTCCTTTCCTTTTGGCTATCCCTCTCTCTATCTCTCTCCTTCCTTCTTTTGTCTCTCCCTCTCTTCACCTCTCATCCTTCCTCCTCTTCTTCCTCTACCATTCGTTCTCCCTCCGCCAACCCCAAGAAGCAGGGGTGCTCTCTCCCTCCCCGTCTATCCTGGTGCGGTGAATACGTTTAAGCAAAGCAGCGGCTCTGAAGTCACAAGAGCGATTTGGATTGTCACTCTCCCCAAATTTAGTCTTCATTATTTTTGAAGGAAAACTCGAAATTCCACTCTTGTCCTTCGACGAAGGGAACAAAAATTTCACATCACTTTTTTCTATTTTGTTTATCCAACTTATGTATAATTATTTATTTATTTTTTTAAATATTTATTGTTTTATGCAGTTGGAATTTGACTGGAATTCGATTGCCTTGAATTGTTTTGTGTGTTGCTTTACTATAATATATATATATATATGATACACACAGATATATATAGATATATATATATAATAATATATATAATATATATATGTTTTGAAGCATTCTTTGTAAATTTCATAAAACAAAACTCGGATAAACAACTTCAAATCCTTCTTCGCTCAAGGACAAAAAAGAAAAAAAAAAAAAATTTTGGTTTCATATTGCAAATCTCGCGGGATAAATCTCTGAAAAGAACACACATGGCACATCAACTGCATTTTCATTTACCTTCTAAATTGGTTGCGAGGAGGAAAATGGTAAAAATTAGCAAATTATTTTTATGAAAATAAGTAATCACACACACACACACACACAACACACATACATACATATATACACAGTATATATATAGTTAAAAAAATAGTAAAATTTCTTGCATTATATCTATATGCCTTTAATATTATTATTATTATTATTATTATTATTATATTATTATTATTATTATTATTTCCATCCTGCCAACCGTCAGTAAACTATACGAGAGAGTAACATATGATCAAATAATGAAATTCATATTGAAATACGAAATAATACATAACCAACAGTTTGGTTTTCTAAGTAAACACACGATTGAGTACACAGTAACCGCAAAACTCGAGGAATTTTATAGCAATCCCAACGAAAAAATACTTCAATAATCATCCTACTTAATTCAGCTGAGGCTTCTGACACAGTACCTCATGACATACTCTTAAAAAACTCGAACACTACCGCTTCAGGGGACTACCCTTCAAGATGGTTCAACTCATACTTGGCTAACAGGACCACAATTTATAGCACGGGTCTCTTTTTACCTCACAGACAAGACGCATCTCCCACGGGGTACTACAGAGGAGCATTCTGGTACCTATCCTGTTTCTCCTTTATATAATCGACTTCCACATGTCACTAAATAACTTCTATCACCAGTACGCAGATGATACTTCAATCATAACCTCACATAATGACTCATTAGCATTCTAAACAACCACCAACAATGAACTCCAAAGTGTTTGTGGTTGGCTTAACGCCAACAAACTATCCTTAAATACTAGAAAAACAGCTTATATAGTCATCACAAAAAAGAAATCGTTATCCCCTTTAAACCTACACATAAATTTAATCCCTGTTTAGCGAATGCGATCGGCCAAACTTCTGGGGATTACCACTGATTCAAACCTCTTATTCAAATAGCATACTGAAGATCTATGTAACAAATTAGCCAAGGTCTCACTCATAATTACGAAAGCGGATGCAGCAGTCCCAAAACAGCTTCTTCGATTCATATACTTCACCATGGTGTACCCACACCTTCAGTACTGCATTAGTACTTACGGAAACGCACGTCAATATTCGCTACAGTCATTGGTGGTACTGCAAAAAAGATTAATTAGGAAAATCTATAAATTGAACGAACATAATGAAAGTACAGATTAAATGTTCCACGAATTAAAAATTTTCAAACTAGGAGAAATCTACAAACTAAATACAGGGTGTGTCTAAATTGTGTTAACACTTCTATGGAAGAAGTGTTAACATAAGAAGTGTTAACATAATTTAGACACCCTGTATTGCCTCATATATGTATCAAATCGTCCATAATACTGCTCCAGAAATCGTCCAAAACAAAGTGTGAGCTTCCTAAACACAACACCGGTTTAACACAAGAAAATCAAACACGTACATCAGAAAACCAAATTATGCTCTAGATTGTGCAACTAGATCCTTATCCTCAATAAGTCCAAGCCTTTGGAATTCACTTGATCAAGAGGTAAATCAATCTAGAACATTACAAATCTTTCAAAGGAAATTGAAAGACAAATTCATCAAATCACACAAGCCATAACTCTGTATCTCGTTTTATTTCCATAACAAAATTGAGCTGTATTCCAATATACTCTTGTTTCCATCAAAATAAATTGATCTATATTTCTATAGGCCTATAGCAAACCAAAATAAATAATAACTGGTAAAATAAAACTAAATATACGCAAGGTTAAGGCATCTAAGGTTGTTAAGATACTCAATTAGCAAAAGGTAATTAATATTTCGATATTTAATTATGTAATTATTTAATATTTAATTGTTTTTCAGCGTCGAATATCTCAATAAGTACGAAGGTATAATCTTAACTAAATACCTACATGTAATTATGGAAGTTATGTGAATGTGTAATCTTAGCTGAATATCCTAACTGTATGTATTTCTAAACATATGTTTGTAGCTAACAACAGATAATCTCCATGTACTTTTCTCTATCTTTAAAACTAGTGTACATAACTTCGCTACTCTGCATTATCTAATCAAGATTTACCAAACAACTCCATTCTACCAACAACGCATAAAATTTGCTTGTTAATGGCATTTCTATGGTATGTAACTATATGAATGCATTATCGTCCAATTTATCTGAATGTATAATGGGCATGTGTGTGTGTATATATGTATGCGGGTGCGTATTTATGGGTATACATGCATGTACCTGCATATGTGTGTGCGTGTGTATATATATATATATATATATATCTGTGTGTGTGTGTGTGTGTGTGTATATGTATATATATACACATGTGTGTGTGTGTATGTATGTATGTATGTATGGACATATCTATGTATGTATGTATGTATGTATGTATGGACATATGTATGTATATATGTCTATGTACGTGCATGTATATGTTTGTGTATACCGTATGTCATATGTACATGTATGTATGCTTCCTGTAGCAACTAATGTGCACCATCAACGCGTATAAATGCAATAATAAATTGTAATATCGATATTATTATTGTTGTTGTTTGTTACTATTGTTTTATATTGTTTATTCTTCTACACTATGTATGCTTAGGAATGCATTAACTGTCGCACTATCAATTATATATATATATATATATATATATAATATAATATATATAATATATATATATATATATATTAATAATAATAATATTATTATTATTATAATTATTATTATAATTATTATTTATTTATTTATTTATTATTTATTTTGTAGGATATTGAAGGAATAAATGATCCTCAATCAGTTTATTATACAAATTTAGCTTCTATACTTAAGTGATGTAAGAGTGCCTTCTATGGCACCTGAGCATAACTGGACTGTACAAATTCTGTGAGAGCCGCAATGCAGCTCAATTGGCACCGAAGCATCGTTTTATGAACAAAAATCACCAAATTTGATTTGCCCATAAAAACGGTTCTCTTCTTTAGCAGTTTTGGCGAAATTGTGGCACTCATCAGTGTTTACAGTTGCAGGTAACTACTTATCTACGTACTACATACACCTATTACAATAAAATATATACAATATTTTATTCTAACAGGTGTATTAACAAGTGTATGCAATACGTAGATAAAGTAGTTGCCTGCAACCGTAAACGCATAAATAATTTATTATTATTAAATAATAAATGTGGATTTATTATTTTAAAAAATATTCAAAAACAATAGTTTCCTATTTGCCTCCTTTGAGTGAAACAGATCTTAATTTTTGTTAGGGTGAAATCAATTTCTAATTTGTGTTAGATGCACTCTAACATTCTTTGTTGTCTAACTCCTATTAGTAGTCTGTTTGTCTCTCTCATTAGTATTATCTCCCAAACTCTCTCTCTCTCTCTCTCTCTCTCTCCTTCCCGAAACCCTCCTTTAATGGAGTGGGTGATCATCTTCCAATCATTCCCAATCGGACCTCACAACTCAATCTGTTTCCATTTTACCTCCAGAAAGGAGAAATGAGAAGCAGTGGAACACTCGCAAATGGAAGAAGAAGGAAAAGGATGATGGCCACAAGGAAATAGACGAGACCGGAAAGAAGGAAGTGAAAGAACAATATATATATATATATATATATATATATATATATACTGTATAGGGGACTGAACTATTTACAAAGAGACATACAAATAACATCAACTAAAAACTCCTAAACTTCATTCATACAAATGCAGAGGGCCTCCTCTATACATACAGGGTGTCCCAGAAAGCTCTTACCCTAAAAACTAATATAATATTTTACATTATTGGGGGAGGGGGGAAGGACTTTTTGGGGTACCCTGGAACAAAAAACCGAATCCAGCCTATTTATTATACGTACGGAAAAACTACTTTCTATAATGACACTGATCGCGTAGTTTTTGTATGTATCATTCGACACTAAATAGGAACGAAGGTCGATAATAAGAATCGAGACAGTAAATTGGAGAGAAGAGAAGAGATCTTGTTTGGGTAAATTAAAAGAGGATTGCCAAGTCGCTGATTGCTGATTTGCTGACATGGTAAAAAAAATTAGGAACTCAAAATTGGGTTTCCAGAAACTTCGATGAACCAACAAAGAATTTAACTAATATATATATATATGTGTGTGTGTGTGTGTGTGTGTGTGTGTGGTGTGTGCGCATATATATATATATATATATATATATATATATATATATATATATATACCTTTGGTAACCTTTGGTTAGCTTCCGCCCGAATTGTTCATTCTGACGAAGGTCAAGCTTTTCACTCCACCTTAGACCTACAGTTTAACGTGGAATCCGAACCACGCCCCATCAGCATCCCAACGTCTTAAACACTAGGCCACCTAGGGTACCCATTTATCTACCAACCACTTTCTTTATTGTGTGGCAGGATGAACAGCTGGGTTTTGCTGCGCGCCGGCTGCTGTCGGGTCTCGAATCTGGGGCCGATGGATTCGTAGTCAGCGACGTTAACCACTACACCACCGAGGCGCATATATATATATATATATATATATATATATATATATATATATAATATATAAGTGGGAACTAAGAGCCAATGGGTCTCGAACCCACAGGCGAGCTAGGGATTAAAAGGAAGCATGGTCAAACAGTATACATATAAATATCGACCTCGCTTGAACAGGTTTTGTTTTTAGGGGGTGGTTGTCCAGGATGATGTGATTGGTCGGTAAGAACGTTGACTGAAACTACAGCAACGCGGGTTCGAGTCCCACTGGGACCCACTTCCCAACTAAAGTGTCCTTTCTTTATTTCTCTCTTGTACAGTACAGTCATTGCACTTAACATATATATATATATATATATATATATATTATATATATACACACACACATACAGCATTGATTAGATTAACAACAGCGCCTAAATTGTAGTAAAAAACGAGAATAATTTGAAAAGTTAAAAAAAGAATAAACTGTAAATGATTTGTTTCGTTCTTTGTAGGGCGAAATTTCGTTATACATTATATATAAATCAACGATGTTTCGGAACATCTTATTCGTACGCATCATTTTCTGACGTTTCGAAACCCAATTTCCATCTTCAAGGCGCGTTAAATTATCAGAATAAACGAAAATTATCTTTACTTACTATTACAATAAAATGATAGAATAATACTGGTCGACAAAATCGAACTTTTTTCTCTCATCAAAGATGTATACACGCTTATTTAGACCAGGTTCGTACGCTGATTCCAAATCTGTTTTGGGTTTTCCTCTAGGTAGCCCATCTAGTTATCAACATATGACTGGTGTTAATTTCAGCACAATTTATCGTAAAAGTACAACTTTATTCATGAAAAGAAATGTACATCAACCTAAAAACGTTGCGAGTACGATTTTCTTTTGTAAACCTTGTCCGGATCGTCGCGGTACAACATCCAGCAGTAGTCTGCCAGCATACTTTCGTTCCAGAAACCTTGGTAGCGATTTTCCATTGACTGGATGTCTTGATGGAAGCGTTCCCCCTGTTCGTCACTCACCGGCAGGGCATTAAAAAGTTTTGGGCCTCGTATTCTGAGGGTATTTTCCATCCTCGTTTTCATGGCCCCCTTTTCCACCGCAGCTGGAACAGTACAAAATCTGCCTCTTCTCTCATTCCAGTGTATTTCTATTTCGTTTCTAAGGTTAAGGACAAAACCCTCGAGTATTTTCCATATGTATATTACTGTGTATCGCTCTCATCCTCTTTCCAGATAGTATAGTTTCAGGGATTGTAGTCGAGCCCCGTAGTCTTCCCCTTTCGTTTCCTCTATCTTAGACGTTAAAGTCCTTTGCGTGGCTTCTATGTTCGCAATGTCTCGTTATCTGTATGGCCTTGTAAGTACTGCGCAATGCTCAATTATTGGTAGGACTAAACTCTTCTATGATTTTAGCATGATGTTTGCTTTTCTGTTGTGGAAGCTCCCCTAGATGATTCCCATTATTTTTCTAGTTGTTTTAATTTTAATGTTATAGTGCTCTATGAATTCTGCATCCGACGGCGTTATTACTCCAGGATCCCTGACTTGTGGTTTGGTGTTATCTGTTTGGCTTGCAGAGTTGTGTACCCCTTATTCTGTAGCACCTTGTTGTTACCATATCTTAGAAGTAGGAATATTGTTGTCTTCTGGCCACTTGAATAACGTTTCAATGTCATTTTGTAATTTTTCTATGTCACCTTCGTTTGATATTTCCTTGCATATCTTTGTGTCATCCGCGAAACATGATACAACCCTGTCAATAATATCTGCATCAATATCTGTAATCATTATTATGAACAGCTAAAGAGCTAAACTGTACCTCGTGGAACAGAGCTCATGACTTCCGAGACTTCAGATTTAACTCCATTTAGTACCACTCTTTGTGTTCTTTCCTTCAAGAAATTAAGTATCCATCTTCCTAGCTTTCCAGTAATTCCTGTATTCTTATGTTTGTGTGCTATAATTCCATGGTCACATTTATCGAAGGCTTTAGCAAAGTGAGTATATATTACATCTATGTTTTGTCCTCGACACAATGTTTCCAATATTTTCTCCTGGTGGTTTAACAGCTGTGATAGGCATGATCTTCCAACCCTAAAGCCGCGTTTGTTTGGATTTTATAAATGCTTTTCTTGTAGGTAGTAAGTATGTTTGCTTCTTATTACACTTTCAAAGCACTTTATAAAGTGGGAGGTGAGAGCTACTAGCCGATAATTCTAGGCATTGCTCTGTTACCTCCATTAAATAAGGGGTCAATGTTTGCGTTCTTAAATGGCAGTGGAATTTGTCCCGTGTCGAATGATTTTCTCCATAGCAAGTAAAGAGGTTTGGCAATACTCTCTTTACATTTCTTCAGAAACGTGGCACTCTAGTATGTGTCTGGCCCTGGTACCGAATTTTCTCACATTTATGACAGAGCCTTAATTACATCTCCTTCCGAGAACTCTGAGTCTATTAACAGGTTCGTGCCCTACGTTGATAGTTTGTCCAGCCAACGTAAGATATGGGTCGATGACCACGAAGACATCTTCCAGAACTAATAGACCACTCAATAAACCAATTAACTCTATGAAAAGAGGTCATTCCCCCCCCCCCCCCCCTACACACACACACACGAGCACCCTCTCAGAGTATTAGACTTCAAACTAATAGATAGGTTAAAAAACAACCAGCTAACAGAATTATACACAGTGCGATCAATATACAATTTATACATCTCAAACGCATTCCATCTTTAATAAACTCGCAATCACAAAATAAAACTTAAATTATATTACATCAAACTTTTTCTTTATATTTTCAGTACTTTTGTACCGAACTTTTAGGAACTTTGAGAAGTCTTTCATAATATTGGCTTTTGTACAGTTTTTATATATAAATTTTAGTTTTTATTTTGGATATTACTCCATTTCTTAGCAAGTTTTGTCTTTTTTCATCGTTCATAACATCTCGTTACGATTTTTTCACAGCATTCTTTCACAGCATTCTTTCACAGCATTCTTTCACAGCATTCTTTCACAGCTGAAAAGAGTATATAGGACTCAAAAGATTTGAATATTGTGAAATAAAGTTATAGAAAGTCGTTTCGGAATACTTGTGTTCCTTTGTATATACAGTAAGTAATAATAACAAAAGCGGACAACGGAAGACCCGCTGGTCTATATCTAATTTGATTGTTGAGATGCGGTTACGCGGAAAACGAAAATCAGTCCAGTGAACGAATGTAGATCCTTTGCGGATGGTGCCGAGGGATTAACTCTTTCCTTGAAATATTTGCTCATTGACGGGATTATAGGGTTGGTTCATTTAACGAGTTTTATTAAAAGATTTTGTCATTGTTTAACAGTTTCAAATCACAAAACGGTCAAACGAGCGAGCCATAAAGTTGTCAATTGACTAATCTTTGAGGAAAGGTTTGTTGTCTCAGGTACCACGCGTTGACAGGTCAAAACCAGTTAATTAACCCAACAGACAATAAAATGCCCGAAAAACAAATATTTTCAAATAGCTATATATATATATATATATATACATATATATATATATATATAATATATATATATATATAATTATATAATATATATATATATATATATATATATATATATATATAATATATCTAGGGCGTCCCAAAAAAATGTATACACACTTTAACAGCTGATACCTCAATTGATGTTTCTTTCTTTCCAAGTTAAACCCATTAGAATTAATAATGGCAGTCAGACTAAGCTTTGAACAAAGGAAATTCATTCTAAAATGCTACTGGAAGTGTGAAAACGCAGTTGAAGTGCAAAGACAGTTTAGGAGGGAGTTTCAAACAGATCCACCAACGCGACTTACCATCACTCGAAGTAGAGATAAGTTTGAAGCCGATGGAACTGTTCAGAATGTCCACAAGAAGCGTTCCGGAAGACCACGGACATCGACAAGCCCCACAAAGCAAGAAAGAGTACTGGAAACGTATCACCAAAGTCCAAGAAAATCTGTGCGGCAAGCGAGTCGTGAGGTAGGAATTTATTTCAGAATCGTCTGTCCAACGCATTTTGAAGCGCTGTCAATGGAAAAGTTACATTCCAAGATTAGTCCATGCTATTAATGAAGATGATGATCCGGACCGAAGAGTGGAGTATTGCGAGTGGTACTTGGCACGATGTGGATGTGGATTGGACGAAGGGGTTTCGTAGAATACCCTCCGCGTTCACCAGACCTCACACCACTAGACTTTTTTTATGGGGATACTTAAAAGACAAAGTCTACGCTATAAAACCTGCAACAGTTGCTGAATTGAGAGCAGCCATTGAACGAGAATGCACACAAATACCAAACGAAATGTTTCGTGATGTTTGCGATTCCATTGCTTCGCGTTATCAGCAGTGCCTGGACCAGAACGGACGTCAGTTTGAAAACAGGCGTTGACAAAACAATTAAATAATGTCTGTAGATTCTATTACATTTTGAAAATGAAATGTATTTTAATAAACACTGCCTTTATAATTATTTAAAGTGTGTATACATTTTTTTGGGACGCCATATATATATATATATATATATATATATATATATATACAGAAAAATCTTCCCGCAAACTTCTGTATATAGAAACATTATCTTCTATGGTCTCAAATCACTCAAAAAAGAAGTATCTGAAGACCATATCTTTTATCAAAAGAAGTTATATATCATTAAAAAGTTATTTATTATCTTAAAAGAAGCTTTGATACCCAAAAGAAGAAAAACTTTCACTAGAATGCACCCACAAAAAGAAGTTATAAGTTCTAAATTCAGAAGGTTTTGTTTTGAACGTACCTTTATCTAAAAAAACCCAGAAAAATCACGTGTTCATGAGACAGAGCCATCCTCAGAGCTATTCCCATTCATTATATGAAACACCATACACACAAAGAAGGTATTAATACTTAATGTGGTACAGTAATCCCCCGTTATCCACGGGTTTGCTATCCGCGGATCCGCTTAACCACGCTTAATTAATTAAGGAACAATCCCACTATCCGCTGCCTAAAATCCGCTTAACTGCGGTTTGAAAACGCGACCGCAAAATTCAAATGCCACCGCAAACACGAAACGCTATTGAGCAACCCAGAATTCATGAAAGAAGACGCAGCAGCTCTCCCTCGCTGATTTCTTTGCAAAGCATTCTAAGTAGAAGGAGGAGGAGGAAGCAGTGGCGTACTAAGGGGGGTGCGAGGGGGGCGGTCCGCCCCGGGTGACAGCCAGGAGGGGGGTGCCATCGGGAGAGTTGAAATACCAGTACAAGTTTTCAAACCAAATGAAAAATTCGGCACAGTAAGAAAAAAAATGTTCAAACTATTACAACAGCTTAATGTTAATTTCCAGTATAAAATAAATTTTTATTTTTATTGGCAATACAAAATTTACAAACGAAAAATTAAATATTTGATAAAAATTACATCGAAAGGCGAACGTTTGTTGACGTTTTAGTCATCAGTTTGTTGAGCATAGCCAGCTGGCTGCAACTGACATTCCAAGTCTTGTTCACTTGACACTGTGACTCCACATACATGAGGTATGTTTCATTAAATAATTATGATAAAGCGTAAAGTGCTGGTGTTTATAACAATATTATGGTACTTATACCAGTGTCCAGTAATTTTTGACAATGTGGTATCATAGTGATGTTTAAGTGTTTATAAATGCTAATTAATGATAATTAATAATGATAATAATAATGATAATTAATTGTCTCTGCTTGTCTGGGTTGATAATCTGATAACTCAATGGGTTTCTGGTTGGAAAAAGTTTGAGAACCACTTGTTTGAAGCTTTTCTGTTGTAATAATTTTTTTTTACTTCTTTATTTACTGGATATACTGTTGATTTTCATCAAGAATTGGAGATTCGTTGTAAGGCAATGGATCAAATTCTGTCAATCTTCGCTGTTATTCAGCCAAACACTTTGGTTGTTGAAATAGAAGAAGAACTTCGGAAGTATATTCCAAATTTGACTCAGATTTTCGATGAATTCTCTGATGAAGATATCAGTGTGGAAATTGGACGACTTCGGAGGCATTTGGAAGCTGCCAAAATCAGCGTTGAAGAGGCGAAGAAATGGACAGCATTGAAGTTTCTGGAGTTTATTGTGAAATGGGATTTTTGTGAATCTTTACCAAGCTTGTCACTGTGTTTGAGATTCTTTTTGACTGTCTGTGTGTCTATTGCTTCATGTGAAAGAAGTTTTTCCAAATTGAAATTGATAAAAAATTTCTTTCGCTCGACCATGAGTCAGACGAGATTGATAAATCTGGCTTTAATTTCAATTGAACATAAATATGCAAAGAAGGTGAATTTTGATGAGGTCATTGATCAATGCAGAAATTAAGGCTCGAAAGCAGACTGTGAATCCTCTCTATTTACCTTTGAAGAATAGGCTGAGCGTTGAGACTGGATTTCCTGTTTTTTTTATATAAAATAAAATGCAGAATTACCTGTTCATTGAATTTTTAATGTCCTGCATTTTTCTTATTTCCAATTTGCTTATGACAGTACTGCACTGTTTAAAAATCTACTTGCAAACATAATCTATTTTTCTGTGTGTTTAAATTTTAAAATTATTTATGGGAGGTGCCAAAGGAAGGATCCGCCCGGGTGCCAAATACTTTAGGTACGCCCCTGGGAGGAAGTCCAACCTTTAACCAGTGAATTCCCTTTCAGGAATTTAATTTAATACAGTACCCATTTTAGTTCATGCATTAATTCTCTCTGTCCATTTATCATATTATTAGTCACTGTATTATTAAATCTATTGTCCATTTATTTCTGTTGTTTGTACAATACATATTACTGAGTCGAACTTTCGATAGCTATAATTTTTCGTGGTTGCTACCGCTGTCCGTGGACCATGGAAGATAACCCTGTTTATAAAACATGGGGCCTATTCGGATATAATGATCCATTATCCGCGGTGTTTTCGAGGAACGTAACTCCTGCGCATAACGGAACCTACCTGTACTTCATAATGAACAAATAGAGAATGCTACAAACTTCAACAAATGATTCAAAACCCGTATCCTGCGCCGTAATTTTGACTTTATGAAGAAAGTTGCTTTCCTTACAACGAAATTTACACCCTTTTCGGGTTATTCTAAATGACAAAATTAATTTTAATTGTATATATATTATATATATATTATATATATATATATATATAACGTAAAGAACGACGCTTGTATAGGAGAATATTCCGCGCAAGATGAGGAGAGAGAAACGAAACAAATGAAAAAATGAGGTAACCACCCGGGAATCGATTCCCGGGTGGTTACCTCATTTTTCATTTGTTCGTTCTCTCTTCTCATCTTGCGCGGAATGTTCTCCTATACAAGTGTCGTTCTTTACGTTATTTATACTGCGTGTTCTTTGCAGTTGAAATGTATATATAGATACGGCATGCGAGAGGTGCCCCCCTCGGGCATTGGTTTCTGCGCGTATGTAGAGGAATTACGACTTCTGATCGACTGAGGACCATGGTGTAGTGGTTATCATATCTGACCGGCAATCGGAAGATCCCGGGTTCGATTCCCGGGTGGTTACCTCATTTTTTCATTTGTTCGTTCTCTCTTCTCATCTTGCGCGGAATGTTCTCCTATACAAGCGTCGTCTTTACGTTATTTATACTGCGTGTTCTTTGCAGTTGAAATATATATATATATACACACACACACACACACACACACAGACACAAGAATGTTTCTATTGAGAATGTCTCGAGTCTGCCATTATTCAACTGAAACCAATTTCAACCTGAGCCAGGGCCGTTTTTCGCTCGATCCTGTTATTTTGAATTCATTCAGAACAGATTTAGATAAGAAGGGCAAGGCGCTAAAACTCTGGTAGCTGTTCCATCTGAATTGTATGCTTCTCCTAAATATTTTCTGTACCAATCCTGTTATTTATTTATTTTTTCTTTGTGATCTACTGTACAAACATAGCTTCACTCTTGAGATTAATTTCAGTGTTCCTGAGGAAGTCATTAGACGAAAATGCTTCAGCACTATTTCGTGTTTTATTTTCCTTCGTGGTTATTTCCACCATAAATATTATTCACGTGTTACTTTCGTGAAATAATTTTCATATATATACACACACACACGAGTATATATTTATATATATTAATTGCTGTTCATAATAATGATTGCAGACATTGATGCAGATATAAATGTCGTGTTTCGTGGATGACACAAAGATATTCACGGAAATATTGTATGAAATGGTGACAGAAAAACGACATTAAAACATTATTTAAGTGGGTGGAAGACAACAATATGAAGTTCAACGAGGAAAAACTCAAACTTATAATATATGCTAACGACAAGGTGCTACAGAATAAAGGGTAGAAAACACTGCAAGCCAAACAGATAACACCAAACTCATTAATAATGTCACCGGATGCAGAATTCAAAGAGCACTATAACATTAAAATTAAAACAGCTAGAAAAATAATTGGAGTTATTTGGAAGAACTTCCACAGCAAAAAAGCAAACGTCATATTAAAATTATGGAAGAGTTTAGTCCTACCAATAACTGAATACTGCTCAGTACTTATAAGCCCATACAGAAAACGAGACATTGCAAACAGAGAAGCCATACAAAGGACTTTTACCTTTAAGATACTGTAGAAGAAACGAAAGATGAAGACAACTGATCTCGACCACAGTCCCTGAAACTCTACTCTCTGGAAAGAAGACGTGAGCGGTACACAATAATATACATATGGAAAATACTCGAGGTTTTGTCCCTAAACTTAGAAATGTAATGGAACACAATGGAATGGGAAAAGAAGCAGATTCTGTACTCTCTCACCTGCGGTGGAACAGGGGGGCCATGAAAACGAGGATGGAAAATATCCTCAGAGTACATCGCCCAAAACTTTTCAATGTACTGCCAAAATAACTGAGGAACCTCCAGCACACCAACCTGAATAATTTCAAGAACCCACTGGACAGGTTCCTGCGCAAAGTCCCTGACCAGCCATGCGTGGATGGCAACGAGGGCAGGAGATCGGAAAGCAATTCTTTTCTCTATCAAATCCGCAAATGAAGCGGGATGCTGCAGAGGGGTCGACCTCAGGTCGATCCTGAACCGTCATTTAAAACTATCGTAAGGTGTCCTGGTGTCCTGAAGTACATATCCAGTAGGTAAATTTTTTTTTATTATCAGACAAATTTATAATCGACCTGCAACCGTGCCCTATGCAGCATTCCTCTTCATTTGTGAGATTTGATGATTTGATAAAGAAGGGAGTTGCTTTCTACACTCTCATCCTGTCCTCGTAACTTGCCACGCGCTGCTGGTCAGGTATTTGGTTTTGGGATTTACCAAATCAGTTTTTTTAGTGTTAGTAACTGAATATGTTGTAGATTACGTAGTTCCTTCTTCAGGAAATTTAACAGTTTGGACCTTGTATATCTAAATGGTTTAGTAAGTTTTCCATCTTTGTTCCGGAAGCTCTTTGTCCTGTTGCCTGGGAACGACTGAAAGTCTTTCCGTTCCTTCTGTCAGTCATTTCAATGTGTTTTTAGTTCAGTTTTACAATTAGGAACTAACATTTCAAATATTTTTCACACACATTTTATTATATATCGTTCACGGCATCTTTCCACTGCGTACAATTTCAGAGTCTTCAAACGTGACCAGTAATCTTCACCTTCCGTTTCTTTTATTTTGGACATATAAAAGTTCTTTGTAGCGGTTCTATATCTGCAACATCTCGTTTACCGCACGGACTTACAAGGACGGATCGAGGCATTTCAGTAAGGGAAAGGGGGGGGGGGGTCCAAAGAAAAAAAGGCACCCCGTAAAATAAAAAAGGGCACAGTACTAAAATTTTTTCTTGAAACAGACCACCAATGAGCGAGTGTAAAATCAATTATATTGTTTTATTAGATGAGTCTCATTCAAATATGATACAAAATAAAAATCTAATTTGGGTACAACAGTTATCAGAAAATATTTCAAACAATTACAAATGTCTTGCCAATTAAAAGAACTACGAGGATAAGATGAAGTAAAGATAGTGATATGGCTGCACCAGTAGTAAGAGCACCTATGAAAACCAGGAGCTATTGAAGAATAGGAACCTCAGCCTTCTTTAGTTAGCTTTATAAGGCTAACTAACGAAAATATCATGACCTAACCTAACCAATCGTCATGGACGTACAGTTAACCTAACGATTATTTAGGTTAGGTCATGATATTTTCGTTAGTTAGCCTTATAAAGCTAACTAAAGAAGGCTGGGATCCCTATTGTTCAATAGCTCCGAAAACCATTAAACTACAAATTTGGAAAAACGAGTAATGTATACGGATGGAGACTCAAAATAGAATTTGAATAAAATAAAATAACCATGATCTATTTACAAAAACAAAATTTGTTTTCAGAGCCACACATATCATTCAAATATGGCACTTGCAGGAAATTGAGGGGGGGGTTCAGACGTCGCCGATCCACCCCCCACCTCTAGATCCGCCCTTGGGTCACTTGCGAGCAGTATTCAGTGATAGAACCAAACCTTTGTAATTCCATAATTTTAGCATGATAGGCACACAAACTCTTACTTATGATTCCCGTTATCTTTTTCCTGTGGCAGTTTTACGTACTACCGCGCAGTGTCTTTTTGTATGTTATTCCTTCCAAGAAGTATACAATTTTATCTCTGTTACTCGTTTATAGTTTTTGATAAGGTTCTCTTTCTCTCTTTGTAAATGAGAACAATGTTTGGTTTTGTAAAGAGTGCGGGATTCATTGATGCCCTTCCCAATATGTATAATAGCTTAGTCATGCTTTCTTAGTTTTTTATGGAAATGTGACCTTCCATGCATAAGACCTCAAGGTTCAACTGTGTGGCAGTTCAGATAGGCGTTAATTAAGCTCTCTTCTGAGAAATCAATGCCGTGGAGCAAGTTTCAGCTTACATCAGTCCTAAGTTCTCGCGTATCTGTTTCAAAAAATGTATTTTAGATTTTGATCCGATCTGGTAGATTAAATACTGAATTAAATCGATCATTAATCAATTTATCTTCTGGTTTACTTTTTAAAATCTCCATTATACAAATGAGACAACTTTTGATTGACGTCGGATCCTTAAAAGTAAGGGGCTCTTCAACCCATATTTTAAAAATGCTCGTAATTGGGGACCTCGATGATCTTAACATATTTCAGTTTGATTTGCAGCAAATTAATATCATTTCCATTTGTTTTGGGAGACCTGAAAATATCTATATTTGCTAGATTTTATTCTTTAATTTCCAGTAAAATATTTGAACTGTACTTTTTGACTTACTCAAAAATACTTCTTATATGTAAATATTTAAAAGATATTTACATCATCATCTTCCTTTTCAAGCTAACCTACTCTATTTGCTCTAAATATATTGTAAGTTTTATTTCTAGTTCAGAGCCCTTAATAAAATTTTCACATCCAATCACACACACACACACACACACACACACACGCATATAATATATATATATGCAGGAAGGAGGGCCCAAGGGCAAATGCCCGCAAAAGCACCCCTCCCAAGAAGAAGAAGAAGAGAGCCAAAATCAAGGTCTGGGGTTTTCGAGATGTCTAGACACGCTGCGTTTGAAAGATGGGAGGTCATAGACAGGAGGAAAGATGGATTGAGGAAGATTGTCCCAGAGTTGACCGGTTGAGTAGATGAAAGACTGAAAATACCGATTAACCCTTGCATTAGATAGTTGAACAGAAAAGGAATGAGAAAGTGTAGAAAGTCTGGTATTGCGTGCTCTACTTAAAGAAAGAGACATGCAGTTAGAGAGTTCAGAAGAGCAATATCCGTTATAATAGCGATAGTAAAGAGAAAGTGAGGCAACATTGCGGCGAAGAGAGAGAGAGATTGAAGACATTCACTAAGAGGCGAGGAACTGATGGGACGAAAAGCCCTTGATTCCACCCGGTCAAGTACGGCTGTATGGATTGAGCCACCTCACACATAAGAAGCATTCTCCATACAGGGGCGAACAAAACCCCTGTACAGAGACAGCAACTGAATGGGGGTGAAGAAACCGCTGAGGCGGTACAGCACACCTAACCTCTTAGAAGCTGTTTTAGAAAGAGCGTATATGTGACCTTTTCAGGAAAGATCACGAGAAAGGGAAATGCCAAGAATGTTAAGAGAAGAGGAAGGATTGAGTTGTGTGTTGTTGAAGGTAGGGAATAGTTGTGTAGAAGATTGTGATGAGTAAACAGATGGAGGAACTGAGTTTTTGAAGCATTGAAAGCCACAAGGTTTTCTCTGCCCCAATCAGATATAACAGAAAGATCAGAGGTCAGGTGTCCCATAGCCGTCCTACGTGAATCATGAAGTGACTGCTGTGAGGGACGCTTTGGGAAGCGGGTGGAGAAGTGAAGAGTGGAATCATCGGCATAGGAATGAATAGGACAGCAAGTGCGAATTAAAATATCATTAATAAATAAAAGGAAAAGAGTGGGTGACAGGACAGAACCCTGAGGAACACCACTGTTAATAGCTTTCGGAGAAGAACAGAGGCCATCTACAACTGCAACTATAGATCGGTCAGAAAGGAAATTAGAGATGAAGGTACAGACAGAAGGATAGAAACCAAAGGAGGGCAGTTTGAAAATTAAAGATTTGTGCCAGACTCTATTAAAAGCTTTCAATATGTCTAGCGCAATAGCAAAAGTTTCACCAAAATCTCGAAAGGAGGATCTACTGATCTACAGAAGCTAAGGCTAACAAAGACCCTAAGATCCACTCTAAGGTTAGCCCGCGAGAAAGAAGAGAGTAAGGGGTTAAAAAAAAGAGAATAAGGGGTTAAGTAAGTAGCAAAACCTATCATTCGTGGGTTAACATTCATTCAGAAAAAGAGAAAGACTCACCATCATCATCGCCGGCCACTGCCGACAAGTCGGAAAAATAGTCGAAGAGAATAGGAAAGGGGTGAAAGATGAAAAGAAGTAAAATAAGAACGCTTACAAACCATGCAAACACAGTCTTAACTCAAGGAAATACTGTCATACCATGCAAGCTACAGACATGCAAGTAAAGAGAGGACGAAAGAAGAAAAAAAAGTATGAAGAATATAACAAAAAGTGGGTTAGCTTACGCTACGAACTACATCTAAGTTCGTGTTAGTCTAATTTTTTTTAAATAATATAAATTTAACGCTGGCATATCACACGTTGGCATGTCACAAACTGGCATCAATCGTCAACAGACTCAAACCTCGACTATCACCCCGAGAGCTCCTGTTCCTAATTGTTTTATTATTTTAAAGGACGCTAATATTTTTAAAATGCTTATCTAAACGGTTTTTAAACATATTAACGCTGGTAGAGTTCACGACGGACGCGGGAAGATTATTCCATTTATCAATTACTTTAAACGTAAAAAAGTTTTTAGCGATGTAAGTAATGAAACGCCTACCACGTAATTTAAATCCGTTATTACGAGTATTGCTATTATTGAAAATGAACAATTTGTCAAAATTTTGTCAAAATTTGTCAAAATTAACTATTTTGAAAACTTCAATAAGCTTCCCCTTAATCTCCTAGTCTCGAGTAAATACAAGTTAACTCTTTAATTCTATCTTCGTAAGCCTTGTTGCGTAGTGACGAACTTAGTTTCGTGGCGCGTCGCTGAACCCTTTCCAACCTATCAATATCCTTGCGCAAATATGGGCACCAAAACTGAACGGCATATTCTAAGTGAGGCCTGACTATGAACTTGTAAAGGGCAATATAATGTTCTTCGATTTAAATTCGAAGTTACGCGCTATGAAGCCTAACATCCTATTAGCTTTTGCGTAAAACTCCAAGCACTGGTTCCTAACTTTTAAATTCTTAGATACGCGTACGCCTAAATCTACTTCCTCGTCAACGCTCGCGAACTGTCTATCGTCCATCGTGTACGTGTAATTATTGTTACGAGAACCTATATGCAAAACTTTACATTTGTCTACGTTAAATTGCATCTGCCACTTATCCGTCCACTCCATAATCCTATTTACATCGTCTTGGAGCCTATTTCTATCGTCCACATTAAGAACTTTACCGCCTATTTTAGTATCGTCGCCGAATTTTGACACGTTACTGGTCAAGCCTACATCTATGTCGTTAATGTAGATTACGAATAGCAACGGGCCTAACACTGAACCATGAGGGACACCGTTACAAACCTGATGGACACCGCTACAAAGGATGACCTACAAGGATGACCAAGAGTCAGAGAGATATGCAAGAAGAGCACCAGTAGAGCGTCCTTGCGGAATCCATACTGACGATCTGAAAGAAGATTGTGAGAAGAGAGGTGTTTAAGAATCTTCCTATTAAGGATAAATTAAAAAACTTTGGAAAGGCAAGGAATCAAAGCAATTGGACGATAGTTGGAGGGTTGAGGGCGGTCACCCTTCTTTGGGACAGGCTGAATGAAAGCGAACTTCCAGCAGGAACGAAAAGTACCAGATGAGAGACAAAGACGAAAGAGTTTGCCTAGGCAGGATGTCAGCACAGAAGCACAGTTCTTAGGAACAACAGGAGGAACACCATCAGGACCGTACGCTTTCCTAGATAGGGCAGAAAAAACATCTTTAGAAGAGATTCTAATTTCAGACATAATAAAGTCAGAGGGGGAGGAGATGGAGGAACACCACCGGAATCGTCCAGGGTTGAAGTGTAAGCGAAAATTTGAGCGAAAAGTTCAGCTTTGTCAGGAGAAGAGACGGCAACTGTGCCGTTGGAATGGAAAAGAGGAGGGAAAGAAGAGGAAGTGAAGTTGTTGAAGAGGTTCTTAGCTAGATGCCAAAAAGAGCGAGAAGAATTAGAATTGGATAGATTTTCACATTTTTGTGGTGTGTGTGTATATACAGGGTGGGCCGTAAGTTTCCATACATAGGAAAAATTAAACGTTTGTTTTTATGTTACTGATGAAGCAAATTTTTACGTCAATGGAGAGGTTAATCGGCAAAACATACGTTATTGGAGTAATGCTAACCCTAACTGGCTGAGTCCGACGAAGATGCAAGGTGCCGGTAAAGTGATGGTGTGGGCCGGGATATGGGGTGACAGAATTATTGGACCAATTTTTGTCAGTGGAAATCTTAATGCCGAAAGGTATCTTAACATGTTGCAAGAAGAGATTTTCCCATCCCTGCTAAACGAGGAAGGTAACTTCCCAGTTTACTTCCAGCAAGATGGAGCTCCACCTCATTATGGTCTTCACGTGCGTCGGTATTTGGATCAGCAGCAGTTTCCGGATGCTTGGATTGGTCGGCGTGGTCCTGTGGAGTGGCCTCCCAGATCCCCAGATCTCACCCCCCTTGATTTCTATCTTTGGGGGCACTTGAAGGCCATGGTGTATCAGGAAAAGATACGAGACATAAATCATCTAAAGGAACGTATCACCAACGCCATTACAAGCATAACATCAACTGTGCTAATGCGTGTTCATCAACAGTGGGGAACACGTATTGAAATGTGTTTTCAAAACAATGGCAACCATGTAGAGCATATTATATAAATAAAAATGGTTGTCCATAAAAAAATGTTTATTTTTCCTATGTATGGAAACTTACGGCCCACCCTGTATATATATATACACACATATATATATATATATATATATATATATAAAATAGGACTCGTTAGTGCCAAAACTTATAACAAACTGCAGATAACTAGTGAAGCTTTTGCAGTGAATGCAGTGAAGCTTTTTGTATTCATTGGGAATCGTTATATGCAGTGGTGTAGTGCTAAATAAAGAAGTGAGGGAACGCATTTTGAAAGTGTTACTCAGATGGGGGGGGGGGGGGGCAATGGCGAGCGCGGCGAGCCCATACAGCTGGGGGTCCGGGGGCACTGTAAGCCCCCGGGAAATCTTTTGAAATCTGACCAATTTCAGGGATATTTTGAGGTCATATGCACTGGATATTAGGATATATTCCAAGGTTGAAGATGCAGTATTTCCAGTGTCATTAGATATACGACATCCAGTACGATCAATAAAAATAGCTAACAACTGGAATGATTAACTAAAAAAAAGTTAACAACTGGTACGCCGTGGTGATTGTTTCACCAGATCTTTATAGGCTAGCATTGCCTCAGTCGAAGCTAAAAGAAATGAAACAGTTAATGATTCTTTCTCATATTCTTCTAGGGGTGGGAATTAAAATTTCATGACGTTAGAGATTTGTAAGTTCGGATTTATTTGAAAGAGTGAGGGAACGCCGTTCCGTCTACCAAAAAAAGTAAGGGAACGCCGTTCCCACGCGTTCCCACAGCACTACACCACTGGTTATATGTATATATAAAGTTGGTTTATTTACACATCCATGTTCTTGAGGCAGTGCAGATAATCCAAGTTGCCAGATAATCCAATGTTATCCTTAAAAAAATAGGTAAATATGTAAAAAATGTGTTTTAAATTACGTTTGAAGAAAATGACTGTATCCAAGTTGCCAGATAATCCAATGTTATCCTTAAAAAAAATAGGTAAATATGTAAAAAATGTGTTTTAAATTACGTTTGAAGAAAATTACTGTATTATAACTCACCAGAAGTACAGTACTGTACAATAACATACTGTAGTTATATTACTGTATGTAACATACAACAACAACAACAACAACACTAACTGTAATCACCATAACTTTAAATGTAACTTTAAAAATTTCTGGAGAAAAGCGAGGAAAATTTCTTGAAATTGGCAAGAATTTATGTAGATTTACAATATATGCAATTTTTCACAATAAAAATGTAAACTTTACTTAATTAAAATGTAAATATTTACGCAATAAAATGAATATAATATAATATTCATTGTACAGTAATAATTTTACATAACAGTATTTGTCCAATCTATTTTAAGTATTTTTTTTGTGTGTGTGTGTCACTGGAAACTACGCGATCTGGAAGTTTAGTCCTCTGTTCTACAACTTTACTGAGAAATGCATATTTTCCAGCGTCATTGGGGGAATCTCTCATTTTTTTTTGTTAGTTTCAGTCTGTCAATTCTGATTATATCTCTGTAGTCTTTCTCCAAAAGTTTTTTGCATCAATCTTATCAATTTTTTGTTTTTGGGGGGTCGATTTTATAAACTTTAATTATGATACATTCTCTCTAATTGTCCACACTTTTAATTAAAATGAAAATATGATGAATTTTTTAAGCCTTTTTCGCAGAGGTGTCATTTGGGGGGAGGGTCGTGAGGGGCAGTCGCCCCCCATAAGCTCACCAGGGGGCCTCCAAGGCCCTCCAAATGATAGTTTCTTAAAAAAAAGGTACCTAATATTTTGTGGATTACCAATATAATGAACGGCTTACAGTTTAAAAACTTTTTAGGATAATTTGAATAAAATAATGACAATGAATTATGACATAAAAAAAATTGAAAACTCTCTGTGAGTAACGTCTGACGTCACAGTAAACAAAAAACAAATGCGCGCAGGAGCATCGGAGCTCGTGATAGGCTGGTGTCAGTCCACCAGCCTGCAAAAATGAAGCCTAGAAGATATTCTCTACTACATTAGGTGATATAAATATCATGATTTATTGCTTAACTTAATAATTTGATAATAAACAGTCTAGCTGATACCATTTAATCATTCTTGTTTATATTAATTTGATTATAAAGTATATTGTAAATAGCACTTAATAAATTTTGACATGTGAGGGGCCTCTCACTGTTTTCTTCGCCTCCACCCAAGCCAATTTGAAATGACGCCCCTGCTTTCTCGTATGACTCCTTCCTTAAACCAAGTTATGATTTTGTCGCTCGTCTCTGAACGCTTTTTATAGAAAACAAAAAAGTTTTCAAAAGCTTTTCATAATGAAAACTTTTTGGTTACTCATTTAATTTTTGAGCACTTTTAATGACGCTGAAAAGGTTTAGGAAGGAGAGTACTCTTATGAAACCACTCAAAATTCACTAAAATTCCCAAAACGAAAACTAGCAACCTACATCAACCACTCACTTAAAGAACTTTAATAAAAATAGCACTCGACGGAGACCCCGCGTTTGAGTACTCAAGATGACGACCTTAGGTTTTGTGTGTTATAAATGTGACCTATCTATTGTGCAGTATAATAGATATCCTTTACGAGGTTAGGAAACCAGAATGGTACTGCATACTCTGATTGAAGTCTAACTGATGATTTACGCACGTTCACTGTAGGATCTCTGTCTTTATAATGAAGTTTCTCGAAATGAGATTTAATAACCGATTTGCTTTGGTTTGCGATTTGCTCGGAGGAAGTGGATTCTTTTCACGATTTTACGTTCTTACTAATTACTGACTCGCAAATTTTTTTTCTTCGTTCACCTCTCCCAACAGCCTATGTGTGCTATTTATCATACCTTTGGTTACCTTTGGTTAGCTTCCGCCCGAATTGTTCATTCTGACGAAGGTCAAGCTTTTCACTCCACCTTAGTGGATCATGTGTCTCTGAAGCTGACACATATTCTTCCTAGCTCCAACAAAGAAAATTTCTAAATGGCTTTAATATTTGTTAAATTAGCGCGTGTTTCTTTGTTAATAATTGATTTAGGCTGAAGTTGCAACGATATTTGGTTGATCTGAGCTGCTTGCTTAGCATTTTTAACGCAATACATTGCTCTTAAAGAGTTCTCTTTAGTAAAACTGATTCCGAAACACGGCCATGAGTTATTTCGCTTCATACAAAAAACTGATTAAGACGCGTGCTTACACAGAAAAATCAAAGTTTTTGGTTTTTCTACTGATCTCTTTTACGAGGGGCTTTATCGAAAATACAGACCCAGTATCACTCAACTTCGCTGGTCTACCGGAAACTAATGTTACATCGTAATGTGGCCTGTGCAGGATAAACCTACATTCAGAATAAAACTGTCTTAATTTAGCTGAAATAACTCCTTTTTGAGACGCATTCTAGGGGAAGTTTTTCTTTCTTTTGGGTACCAAAGCTTCTTTTCGAATTGTAGGACAACTTCTTTTAATGGTACATAACTTCTTATGGTAGAAGGTATGGTCTTCGAAACTTCTTCCTTTGAGTGAATTGACAAAATAGAAGATAATATTCTATTTATAGAATGTTGCGGAAGTTTTTTCTTGCGCATCTTATAACGGAATATGACGTAATTCATGAAAGAATTTCAATCTAATTTCTCAACTTTCACTGAGCACTGTTGTTCTCTTTGTGGAAGACAAAAACTTTCGAGAGCTCATCAACACAAATGTTTCCATATGTCCTAAGCTACACGTTAGATTATGACATTTGATATATTTAACATCTTTAAACATTAACATTTAATTTATTACAATAATAAATTAACCTGAAAATCACACTTTCACTACACATACATGCATTTTAGACACTACACAATCTTTTCAAAATTTATATATATAAAAAAACAGGCATCGTGAACTTCGGAGACCTTAATTTTTGCTCTCTTTCTTAAAAAGGGGGCCATTTTAGCGGACCCCCCCCCCCTTGGGCCCTCCTTTCTACATAAAAAAAGGAAATAGGGAAGAGAAACTTTACATACATTTAACGACTCTGAACCTCTCTTTACCGAAACCAATGAAAAATTCGAGGCTCCAAATACCTAATTTGTTTTATACCCATTCAAATTTACGCAACCGGTTATTGTACCTTCCGACAATTGCATTATACCCTCGTATTCTAACTACTCACCGAGCGCTATATACCTCTACAGTCTGCGACAGTACCTATCTCTGCTACATTTACTGCATTTCATCAATAGCAAGATTCCAGTACTCTATACATATTACTACAGATTATTTGTTATGTAGGAAGGAAGGGCCAAGGGTGAACACCAACAAAAATGCTTCTCCATAGAAGGAGAGAGAGCCGAAATCAAGGTCTCCGAGGTTCAACAATGCCTTTTTATTTAATATAAATTTTGAAAAGATTGTGTCGTGTGTAAGGTGCGTGTATGTGTAGTGAAGAATAGAGAGAAAAGTGTATGTTTGGGAGCATGTTGGACTGCTCACAGGGTAAATGAGACACGGAAAAAGATCAGTTAAGGAGGACAGTTACAGAAGACACGGGAGTTCCAGCACTCCTTGGTTCCTGTCTAAAGTCCATCCCGGGAGTACTTCCCTGCTTGATTGGTGCTTATAATCTCCTCCCTCCATTCCCTGCTTGATTGGTGCTTATAATCTCCTCCCTCCATTCCCTGGGTATTTCGAGTATACCCAGGTATACCAAATAATAACGTCGGCGAACGAATGCCTGTTATCTGGGACGGACAATATATATATATATATATATATATATATATATATAGAGAGAGAGAGAGAGAGAGAGAGAGAGAGGAGAGAGAGAGAGAGAGAGAGAGAGAGAGGAGAGAGAGAGAGAGAATGACAAATAAAGTGTGCGTGCTTGTTAAATCAAAAATAACACTAAAAAAATATATCATTGACATCGCACGACCAAATTGCAGTAAGTGATTTTTAACCTCGTAACCTCGGAGGTTAGAATGACATTTTGGGGGAAAAATTCTTTGTGCCAATATCGGATTCGAATCAGCAATTCCTTCCCATTCTTCGTCTTTTATCTCAAGAATCCGAAATGAATTAGCGACGTCCGCTAATCACCTCAGGCTGATTGAAGGGTAAATGCTAATCAATGTTGCAGCGTGAGTTCACGAAATTGCTAATGCGAATGCTAATATATCAATAATGATTAGCTAGTACTTGAAGATAAGTTTTAGAATTTACTTAGTTCACCCTTATATATGCCGTTTTACCCCGATCTAACCCGGAAATTTACCCCCCGAATGCAGTTTTGTAAAGCTTAAGAAACAAATTGTAAAGTTATTTTGTTTTTAAGTTGAATTTCGTTTTTCCTTTTAGGGGGGAAAGGGGTTTATGCCCCTTTTATGGACTTAAGGTTGGCATTTTTTTAGATACATCTTAAGGTACGAGTTCTACATTTTTTTTCCATACACTTATTGTGATTTCTGTTCTATTTCGTGACTTGCTAGTATGTTTTGTAATTCAAAATAGACTTTCTAAACAGATAACATATAAAAAATGTGGAAATATTTGTAAATCGTTCGTATACTGTAGCAGTTCCACATCTGAAAACGAATATAGTCGTAATAAATTCTTACGTACAGTTATTTTTTAATATATATATATATATATATATATATATATATATATATATATATATATATATATATATATATATATATATATATATATATATATGGGAATGAACTCAGAATGGTCCCCTAACTTTTTTATGATACACACAGACAGTGCAAGGAACTCTTCTGGGATAATTAAATCCACTATAGTCCGAATAGGTAATGGTAAATGACAAATACCATTACTTATTCGGACTATAGTGGATTTAATTATCCCAGAAGAGTTCCTTGTTCCATGCACTCTCTGTATATATATATATATATATATATATATATATATATATATATATATATATATATATATATATATATATATTACAGGGTATATGATACAACAAACTTTAAATAATTCAGTATTTATTGAAAGTTTCTGCATGGAGCTTTCTGTCGGGCAAAGCTGACGGTTTGGTGTAGTATGACATCCACAACCACTGTTGGGCCTTTTTTCCATTTGGGATACAATGAATGCTGAAAGATACCGGCAAATGTTGAAAAATCGCGTATGGTCAATGATTTCACAATGGAATAACATTGATAACCTTCATTTCATGCAGGACGGAGCACCTCCTTATTTTTCTAACGATGACTGCATGACAAATTTCCAGGACGATGGATTGGAAGACGTGGTGCGCATGAATGGCCTGTTCGCAGCCCAGACATAACAACTTGTGACTTCTTTCTGCGGGGTTGGGCTAAGGAAGAAGTTTATCGCCACAAACCTAAAGATCTTGATGAACTGGGGGGAAAGAATTAACCATGTTCTCAACAATATTCCTGAACGCGTGTTACGAGCAGCAGTGGACAACATACCTGCTCGTCTAAGAAAATATTGTGATAATGCAGAAGCATATATGGAAGTGTAAAGTGCATGGGAATGTCTGTGAATTAAAACCTCAATAAATACTGAATAATTTAAAGTTTTATTCATATATCACAGTGTCAATTGGATCATTTGGGATAATTTTAATTAAGTGAGATTTAATATAATTTTTATAAGTAAAAACTATGATAATTCCATTTGCTTTAAAGAAGAGTGAAGTCGGTGAAGTCGGTGAAGTCCATGATGATGGAACTAGCTAACAATACTTTTATAATCAAACTCCACTAGCTCCAATAACTCCACTAGCTCCTTGTGGATTAAACTATTAGAGTACTTTTTTTTAGTTCTGCTTAAACAATTTTCTAGAAATGGAAAAATATAACGTAGTTTAATATCAATCTAAAATCTAAAATCTAAATCTAAATCAAAATCTAAAATTTGGGGCTAACAACTCTTATTGCTCTGAGGAACATAAACGAAAAAAAATTGAAGAGTTTATTGAGCAGAGGGCGGGAGGGGCGGGGCAGAATAAAATTTAACATAGGAGTTATTATTAGTAGGTTTTTGCGAAAGACTTTACATTTTGAATTGGTTCGTGCATCTCCAAATTTTTAGATCCAGAAATGATATGCATTTGTCATTTCCTTTTTCAACAGTATATTTTACAGGTAGAAAGAAGTACAATACCTCGCTACTTAACGGCATACCGCTGACGCCGCCACGTGTTTTCTACGCGTGGCCAAAATGGAGAGCGTGGGGGCTGTACTTTCATAAGTGCAAGTAGATATTGAAGTGGTACTGGAAATTTGAGAATGTTGGAGAGTTTATTTTGCGAAGTAGCAATTCTCAATCTACTCCCATTAATTCTGAATTGATATTTGCCCTAAATCTACTTTCACTCAATTCCTATTTAACCCTTCAAATATTCCTCTATCTCTCTGGGACTAATTTTAGTGCTCTGGCTTCGGATTATATTTGTATATCGATTAGTTTATGATCAGATAAACTGGTCTGGGTTACATTTTTAGGACCTAGTATGTTTCATGGACTGCTCTCGATTTTCCTACGAAATTGCAAACAAGGGCAGTCGATGACCCTGATTTTGTTTCTGCAATCGATTTTCTTGAGAAACCCAACCTAACCTAACCTAACCTAACCTAACCTAACCTAACCGAGTTTCTTATACTATTGTTTTTTGCAAGATATCGCACTAATTCTTGTCATTTTTTGTGAATTTGTATGGCGTAAGCGCCACACCAGCTCGGACTTATTCAAAAAGATGTTGGAGTGTATTGCGTCGTTTCAGTAAATAAATTTATTCAATATCTAATAACATTTTTCTTTATCATTTCTCAAGAAAACCGATTGCAGAAACAAAATCAGGGTCATCGACTGCCCTTGTTTGCAATTTCGTAGGAAAATCGAGAGCAGTCCATGAAACATACTAGTCCCCATTTTTATTTATTATTACATCATTGTTATTTGTGAAAATTAAATTGAAAATATCGTTTTTCGAGCCGCTACGCATATTTCCTTGGTAAATGCGTATTTTTCCATTATCTCCAATAGCATTCTTGCCCGAGTTTTATCGTCTTTCCTTCTCAGCATAAATAACTTCACCAATTTTCTTTGTTGTGATGGAAAGTTAAAGTCACCACAAATTAATATATTTTGGGATAAGGTTTTAAAGTGATTTCAACGTATTTACGATTTCATTTGTAACGATTTGAAGTTAATTTTTTGGTGATGTTTGGTGATCTGAACATGTTCAAAATTATTAAGTTTAGTTATATCACTTTTAAAATAAGAATTCGAATTGTATGTTTGATTTGCTTACCTTCATTTCACACACACACACACACACACACACACACATACACAAACACACACACACAAACACAGGGCCTGACGAGGTGTACTTCTGAATACACAAAAAGCCTTGGAATCATTTTTCCTTTTCCTTGTGGGTTTACATCATTCATTCATTTCACGTGTTTCATTGTGAAATTCATCCCATATATATATATATACACACACACACATATATATATAACACACACACACACACACATACATATATATATATATATATATATATATATATATATATATATATATATATATATATATATATATATATATATATATATTCTAACGGATCTTTTTCAATAGCTCAAAATTTTTCCCTAAAACTGTAATCCCTTTTCCT
The DNA here is from genome assembly GCA_023014485.1 of Bathynomus jamesi. Taxonomy (NCBI): domain Eukaryota; kingdom Metazoa; phylum Arthropoda; class Malacostraca; order Isopoda; family Cirolanidae; genus Bathynomus; species Bathynomus jamesi. Next base: position 480,621 of record JAJOZX010003098.1, on the reverse strand, counting down.
ACATTTCCCTCCAGGTGTCATTTTCCCCTCAAGAGACATTTTCCTTTCAAGTGTCACTGAGTTCACGAGAAACATTCGAAGAAAAATTTTTGGGGATCTTCTTCGGGTTTATGCAAGAAATTTAGCAAGAAAATCATGCATCGCGTGACTTTAACAAGGTGAGGGGTAACGTATTTCATTGTTTCCCCTTCTTGAGGTTAATATTTCCCCTCTCAGGGCACTTTATACGAGTTCTTGTTTAGAAATCCAAGATAAAATTTCACACAAGTAGTAATGTCTGCAGTTTTGTTCTGATAATAATAATAATAATAATAATGATAAAAATAATAATAATAATAATGATAATAATGATAATAATAATGATAATGATAATGATAATAATGATCATGATAATAATAATGATAATAATAATGTAACATTCAGTTCTATTCCATAAAAAAAATAATTTATTGTATAAAAAATTGTTTGTAGGTTTATATATATACACACACACCTTTGGTACCTTTGGTTAGCTTCCGCCCGAATTGTTCATTCTGACGAAGGTCAAGCTTTTCACTCCACCTTAGACCTACAGTTTAACGTGGAATCCGAACCACGCCCCACCAGCAGCCCAGCGTCTTAACCACTAGGCCACCTAGGGTACCCATTTATCTACCAACCATTTTCTTTATTGTGTGGAAGGATGAACAGCTGGGTTTTGCTGCGCGCCGGCTGCCGTCACCGGGTCTCGAACCCGCGGCCGATGGTTTCGTAGTCAGCGACACTAACCACCACACCACTATATATATATATAATTATATTATATATATATATATATATATATATATATATACAGGGCGTCCCAAAAAATGTATACACACTTTAACAGCTGATAGCTCAATTGATGTTTCTTTCTTTCCAAGTTAAACCCATTAGAATTAATAATGGCAGTCAGACTAAGCTTTGAACAAAGGAAATTCATTCTAAAATGCTACTGGAAGTGTGAAAAACGCAGTTGAAGTGCAAAGACAGTTTAGGAGGAGTTTCAAACAGATCCACCAACGCGACTTACCATCACTCGAATTAGAGATAAGTTTGAAGGCGATGGAACTGTTCAGAATGTCCACAAGAAGCGTTCCGGAAGACCACGGACATCGACAAGCCCCACAAAGCAAGAAAGAGTACTGGAAACGTATCACCAAAGTCCAAGAAAATCTGTGCGGCAAGCGAGTCGTGAGGTAGGAATTTCAGAATCGTCTGTCCAACGCATTTTGAAGCGCTGTCAATGGAAAAGTTACATTCCAAGATTAGTCTACAGATCTACAGAAGCTAAGGCTAACAAAGACCCTAAGATCCACTCTAAGGCTAGCCCGAGAGAAAGGAGAGAGTAGGGGGTTAAGAGAAGAGAGGAGAATAAGGGGTTAAGTAAGGAGCAACACCTATCATTCGTGGGTTAACATTCATTCAGAAAAAGAGGGAAAAAGTCTCACCATCATCATCCGCCACTGCCGACAAGTCAGAAAAATAGTCGGAGAATATAGGAGAGAGGTGAAAGATGAAAAGAAGTAAAATAAGAACGCTTACAAACCATGCAAACACAGTCTTAACTCACTGTCATACCATGCAAACTACAAACATGCAAGAAAAGAGTTAGAGACATGCAAAGTAAGGAGGATAAGAAAAAAAAAAAAGTAGGTAAAGTTAAACAAAAAGTGGGTTAGTTTACGCTATGAGCTACATCTACATTCGTGTTAGTCTAATTTTTTTTTTTTTTTTTTTTTTTTTTATTGCTGGCATCACGCTGGCATGTCACAAGCTGGCATTCATCGTCAACAGACTCATCCTCGAGCACCACCACCAGAGCTCCTGTTGTTAACTTTCTTTTTTAATTTTAAACAACGTTAATATTTTAAAATGTCTGTCAAGACGGTTCTTAAACACATTAACGCTGGTAGAATGAACGACTGACGCGGGAAGATTATTCCATTTATCAATTACTTTAAACGTAAAGAAGTTTTTAGCGATATTAGTAATGAAACGTCTGCCACGCAACTTGAATCCGTTATTGCGAGTATTACTATTATCGAAAGTGAACAATTTGTCAAAATTTACGTTATCGATGTTATTAACGATTTTGAAAACTTCAATAAGCTCCCCCCTTAATCTCCTAGTTTCGAGTGAATACAAGTCTAACACTTTAATCCTATCTTCATAAGGCTTATTGCGCAATGCCGGAATAAGTTTCGTGGCACGACGCTGAACCCTTTCTAACCTATCAATATCCTCACGCAAGTACGGGCACCAAAACTGAACGGCATATTCCAAATGAGGCCTGACTAGGGACTTGTAAAGGGGCAATATAATATCCTTCGATTTAAATTCGAAATTACGCGCTATGAAGCCTAACATCCTATTAGCTTTTGCGCAAGACTCCAGGCACTGGTTCCTAACCTTTAAATCTTTAGTTACGCGTACGCCTAAATCTACTTCCTCGTCAACGCTCGCTAAATCCCTATCATCCATCGTGTACACGTAATTATTGTTGCGAGAACCTATATGCAAAACTTTACATTTATCTACGTTAAATTGCATCTGCCACTTATCCGTCCACTCCATAATCCTATCTACATCGTCTTGGATCCTATTTCTATCGTCCATGCTATTAATGAAGATGATGATGATCCGGACCGAAGAGTGGAGTATTGCGAGTGGTACTTGGCACGATGTGGATGTGGATTGGACGAAGGGGTTTCGTAGAATACCCTCCGCGTTCACCAGACCTCACACACTAGACTTTTTTTATGGGGATACTTAAAAGACAAAGTCTACGCTATAAAACCTGCAACAGTCGCTGAATTGAGAGCAGCCATTGAACGAGAATGCACACAAATACCAAACGAAATGTTTCGTGATGTTTGCGATTCCATTGCTTCGCGTTATCAGCAGTGCCTGGACCAGAACGGACGTCAGTTTGAAAACAGGCGTTGACAAAACAATTAAATAATGTCTGTAGATTCTATTACATTTTGAAAATGAAATGTATTTTAATAAACACTGCCTTTATAATTATTTAAAGTGTGTATACATTTTTTTGGGACGCCCTGTATATATATATATACACCTTGGTAACCTTAGTTTTATTTCCTTTCGAATTGTTCATTCTCACGAAGGTCAAGCTTGTTAATCCACCTTAGATCTACAGATTAACGTGAATCCGAACCACGACCCACCACGGGTAGTCAGAAATTACCAAGTCTTCGATCTCACGACCTCCCCATCAGTAGCAATGTCTTAACCACTAGGCTATCCAGGGCACCCATTTATCTACCACCCAATATTTTTGTATGGAAGGATGAACAGCTGGGTGAGCTGCACGCTGCCTGCCATCGACGGGAATTGAACCCGCTGCTGGTGGATTTGTAGTCAGCGATGCTAAACACCGAGACGTATATATATATATATATATATATATAGTGTGTGAGAGAGAGAGAGAGAGAGAGAGAGAGAGAGATAGAGATTTATAATACCGAAAAACACAAATATTTAGAACAAACCTATTTGTAAACTAGGTCTCATCTAGAACCAATAATAAATAATCATTCAGAAGAGCCAGAAGCTGGCACAGCGCTCAGGCTAACTAATGCGACTCACTGCACTAACTTATGAATTATCATTATCAGCATCATCGGGAGTCAAACCCCCGACCTCAGTGTCTTCATTTCTCAGCTACGGACGCTGGCGCCTGCATAGAGTTGCAAACGGTTCCACGTTTTGGGAACTGTCCCAAATTCGGGGTTATAATCCCGTGTCTCATCCCACTTGACCCACTCAGTATTCATATAGGGGCCTACTGTACATATATATATATATATATATATATATATATATATATATATATATATACACGTTAAATATAACGTAATTATAACAATTACGTTATATTTAACATAATTATCATTATAATATTTGTATTATTAACTATTACAAATATTATAACTAGGATGAGTTAAAAAAACTGGCTACCAAATCGATATGAAGAGTAAGTCATACAGTTGAGGGTTGTGTGCTTTTACAGATAACCTTTTCCAATGTAATTTTAAATATTTGCAATGTTTAAACTTAAAATGAATTTTCCTTCCTTGTATTTTTTCCTTTAAATGGTAATTAATAGTGTTTTAAAACCATTATCACGAAGATTTATCACTTAATTACTATGTCACGGACTGGACAATGTCATGATCTACGATTTTATGCTTTTCCAATTCGTAAAAAAATTGTAAATCACAAATGAATTAAAATTAATATTTTGGTTGTGGAACCACGATTGCCTGTTTTTTTTTTTAAAATGATATTTCTCATCATATTCTAAGTTGACCCGTTTTTAAACTTTTTAACTTTCTTTCTTCAAATACACCACCGCAAGCCATTATGTACCTTGTGGTGGCGGATTACTAACGCTGCTGGGGTAGGGAACCGCTGGGTTTCCTTTATGGAAGTGCAATATACTTCAGTGACTGAATATCCCGTTTCGACCTCCCTTCGCCCTAAATTTGAGCTGAGTGATAACACTGTTTTCCTTTAAGCTAGTGGTTCTTAACCTTTTTATGCTGCGACCCAAATTCTGGACGCGGGGTTAGCTCGGCGACCCATGCCTTCAAACAGTTCACTCGTAATAAATAATAAAATAAATAATTAATAGTAAAATGATTAAGGATAAAATAAATAAATGATAAATGACAATTTAATAACCCAATCAAAATGGCTTGGCGACCCAATTTTGGGTCTCGACCCAGGGGTTAAGAACCACTACTTTAAGCGAAATGAAGACACTCAGGTCGGCGGTTCGATTCCCGATAATGCTGGTAATAACAGTCCAGGTGTTAAAACAATGGGTCGCATTAGGTGGCCTGAGCACTGTGCCAGTTTCTGGCCCTACTTATTGATTACACACTAAAATTTTATACTTTACGGCTACTTTCAGTAATACATAATTATAGATTTTTGTCTAATTGGAACCGAAAGTACATTTACTGTACTTCCATTATTTTTATCTATACACATATACAGTCTATTGATATAATGTGTATTTACGATTATATATGTACACTGTACAGTATATATGTTACGCCCAAACATCGAAATCGCTCAGTGAGCGAAAAAAACAGCCACAACGCGTTGTGGATGCACCTAAGTGACCACACACCGATGTTAGATATTTTTTCGTTTCATGGCCGTTCTCAAACAACCGCAACGCGTTGTGGACGATTCGGATATGACCACAACGCGTTGTGGACGATTTCAAACGACCACACACCGATGTCTTTCATCAAACTCTATTTGACACGACGTCTATTGAAATGATATAAACACGACGTATATTTATCGATGTATTCACTGATTAAAAAGCAAAGTTAAGCAGATATGCTAGAAAAAAGATAAAGTCCTTTAAAAAATGATTATCAATAATTTTCCCGTAGGTTTCGATTAATTTTAAGCAACTTTAGAATGAGACATAAATGTAAAAATTAACCAACTGGTTAGGTTAATTGAATGCCCGGTTCGGTCAACTGAGTGCCCGGTTAGGTTAACTGAATGCCCGGTTAGGTTAATTGTACACCCTTGACGATTGGTTAGGTTAAGCCGTGATATTTTCGTAAGTTTTAACGAAAATATCACGACTTAGCCTAACCAATCGTCAAGGGCGTACAGTTGACCTAACCGGGCATTCACTTAAACTAACCGGGCATTCAATAATTTTCAAATTATCCACAACGCGTTGTGGTCATATCCGAATCGTCCACAACGCGTTGCGGTTGTTTGAGAACGGCCATGAAGCGAAAAAATATCTAACATCGGTGTGTGGTCACTTAGGTGCATCCACAACGCGTTGTGACTGTTTGTTTCGCTCACTGAGCGATTTCGATGTTTGGGCGTAACATATACATAAAATAATTGATGTACTTTAGGTGCCAAGAGGGTACAGTTAGACAAAAATAATATATGTATTATTTAAAGAAACCTTCAAAATACCACCAAATTTCGAGGTAGCTTTGAAAGTAGGCAACCCAGATTCTGCTGTCAAGTACAGAATATAAAGGGTGTACATAAAGTCAGGATCTATTTTTGTGGAATAATTATTTTTTTCTATTTTTCTTTGCAGAAGCCCTTAGAATGAATACAGAAGAGCGTGTGGCAATAGTAATTTGGCGAGTCGAGGGAAAGAAATACAATGACATCAGAGAGAAGTTTAGAAGATTTCATAAGCCGGTGCCAATAGACAAGACAATACGAAAATTGGTGAACAAATTTAAACGAACGGGATCTGTAAATGATGAAGCAAGATCAGGACGACCGTGTATGTCAGATCTTACCGTGAATGCAGTACGCGGAATTATCACTGAGGAGCCACGAACGTCCGTTCGTGCTGCATCACACAGACTCGGCCTCCCGACGTCATCTGTGCACAAAATTCTGAAAGTTAATTTGCAGAAGAAAAGCTATCATTTGCAGGTTTTACATGATTTACATGAGGAAGATTTCCCTCGACGAAGTGCTGTGTGTGCTGATCTCGTAGAACAAACCTGGAGTGATAATTTAATGGACAACATTCTCTTTAGTGATGAAGCCACTTTCCATACGTGTGGAAAAGTAAATCGCCATAACTGTCGAATTTGGGCAGATGAAAGACCGAATGATTTCGTCCAAAATTGGGAAAGAGACTCACCTAAAGTTAATGTCTGGATGGGTTTAACAAAATCTAAGGTTTATGGTCCTTTTTTCTTTGCTGAAGCTACAGTTACGGGGCTTATTTATCTGGACATGTTGCAGCAATTCCTTGAACCTCAGCTGATTGGGGATAGGATTGTTAGTACCGTCATCTATCAACATGATGGTGTCCTTGTCACTATGCCAAAATTGTTCAGGATTATCTAAATGGACGTTTTCCAAATCGCTGGATCGGACGCGGAAACAACAAAAGACCTTGGCCAGCGAGATCACCAGATTTAACCCCTTTAGATTTCTTTGCATGGGGCTTTATCAAATCGCACGTCTATCAGACGAAGATTACGAGTCTTGAAAACTTACGTACACGTATACGAACTGCTGCAGATAACATAACCCGCAAATGCTCCAGAATGTGTTTAGAAATGCTGCGGAACGATTTGAGCTGTGCAGGGATACTGATGGGCGTCACGTCGAATCCTACTCTTAATTATTTAATAAATGTTACCACTTTATCATTTTATGATTGAATTCCATATAATTTCCAAGTGCTTCACAAAAATAGATCCTGACTTTATGTACACCCTGTATGATAATTACAATATATAGTTAAAAACAAGAAATTTACCGTTGCCCCAATGAGTTTTGTTAAAAGAAATAATGGATCTACTTTATCTTATATATATATATATATATATATATATATAATATATAATATATATATATATATATATATATATATATATATATTAACGACGAAAGAAAAAGAAAAACACGAAATAGTGCTGAAACACCTTCATCTAATGACATCCTCGGGAACACTGAAAATTAATAACAAAATTGAGACTATATATAGATCACAAAGAAAAAAAAACTAATGACGTAATTAGTGCAGAAAAATATTGTAGGGTTAACATACAATTCACGTCGAAAAGCGCCTCACCCTTCTTGTCTAAATCTGTTCTGAATGAATTCAAAACAACAGGATCAAGCGAAAAAAGGCCATGGCTAATGTTAAAATTATTTGTTAGTTGAATAATAGCAGACTCAAGAATATTTCTGTTAACAATGTTGCTTGAGTGAAACAAAACTGAAGCATTATTCCAATCAATACAGTGGGATAACTCTGACAAATGGACAAAAAGGGCACTGGAGACTGTCCCATTCTAACGGAATATTGATGTTTTTACAAGCGTGCTCAAATCTTTTCCCGTCTGTCCAATATAAAAGAAGTCACATTGTTTACAACCAATTTTATAAATAATGCCTGAATTAATTATTGGTAGGACTATTCTTTATTATGACATTTTTCATAATATTGTCTTATGAAAATACTACATTAATGTTCAAAAGTTTAAGTACATTAGCAATGTCTAAAAAACCTGGGAAAAATGGAAGTACTAAAATATTCTTCGACAAAGTGTGAGGGTTGTTATTCACACGATAGAAACTTCGTTTTGCCTTGTTAAGACAAGAGTCCAAAAAAAAGCAGGTGGGTAAAACAAATCACTTCCAATATTGTTGATATTTCTAACTCAGCATTAGGGCTGCTCGTTTTTACACTTTTTCGATATTTGATTGGGGGTAGTGCGGAAAAGTTGCGATTTGGAGAGAAAATAAAGTGTGTAAAATTTTTTGATCTACGTCAATACCTTCCGGTGGCGGCGAGTCCTTAAAAATCGAAAAATAGGCCTAAAAACACATACAAATTTATATAATTTTATATAATTTTTATATAATGTTCATTGTTCAATGACTGCTATTAATTTATTCAAGCCTATAATAGTGTTCTCAGGTGTTTTGCACAGAAATATACCGAAATTAACATTTGTATAACATCTTGTTAAAACTTGCTTTAAATCAATATTTTGGATATTTTAACGGCTAAGACGCCACCGGAAGTTATTAACAGATTGTGCTGAAATTTTTATTGTTCATTTGTAAGTCTTTAAAACCATTTTCCAATCTACCCCGTTAGGCCTATTTTTCGATTTTTAAGGACTCGCCGCCACCGGAAGGTATTGACGTAGATCAAAAAAATTTTACACACTTTATTTTCTCTCCAAATCGCAACTTTTCCGCACTACCCCCAATCAAATATCGAAAAAAGTGTAAAAACGAGCCGCCCTACTCAGCATCTATGTATTCTGGACTGGCGATCCTAAGAGCACGGAGAAACATTGAAAAAATATAGCTTTCTTGATGGGGGTGTCAAACCCGGAGTAAAATTGTACATAGGACAAATTGTTTGTTTTTTCCGTTAGATGCTAAACTTAAACCCTGGGCTTTCCCTATGTACACGCGCATCCAAAAACGGGATTGAGTTGTTTTGTTCCACTTCAAAAGTAAACTTAATGGAGGGGACTTGGTTATTTAGCTGAAAGAGGAAGTCATCCAGGTCACGCCTCATGGGCCAGATACACAAAATATCGTCGACGTACCACAACCATGGGATGCCAACCCTCAGGATTCTCGGAATGTAAGTTATTTCGAAAAACTCCATATAAATATTGGAAAAGAGGGGCGACAAGGGATTACCCATGGCCATCCCAACACCCTGTTGATAATATTGACATTAAAAGTAAATTTGCAGTTTTTGATGCAAAGTTTAATGAGTTCCAAAACAATGTGTGCAGGTAGTGGCAGGTCATACTTATGTAATTCTCGTGAGAAAAAGTCAAGCATATCGTTAATTGGCACGTTTGTAAACAATGAACAAACGTCGAAACTGATCGGTCTATCGTTGGCGATAGATTGCCAACGTATATTTTTCAGTGCGTATATTATTCAGTTTTTCAGTAAGATCCACGGAATTTTTTACATGTGAATTAGAGATAGTTCCGAGAATAGGGAACAAAACCTTGACAAGCCATTTGGAGAATTTATAAGTAATAGAATCCCCAGAACAAATAATAGGGCGCATAGGGTTACCAGGTTTGTGGGTTTTAATAAGACTATAAAAATAGGGAAGAGAAGGCGAAGTGGATGTAAAAAGCGCAATTAAGTCCTTATGATTTTTGAGAATACGTTTCAAGCCACGATTGAATGATTTGATGACGTCATCCTGCCGGTTGTTCCTCAGAGCATATATATTAACATTGTTAATAGAATTATCCTTGAGTCCGCCATTATTCAACTTACAAACAATTTCAACCTCAGCCAGGGCCTTTTTTCGCTCGACCCTCTTGTCTTGAATTCATTCAGAACAGATTTAGACAAGAAAGACAAGACGCTGAAAATCTCCTCCAACAATGTATTTCTGCACCAATCATATCATTATTTTGTTTTCTTTGTGATTTACGTGTAGTCTCACTCTTGTTATTAATTTCCAGTGCTCCTGAGGATGTCAGACGAAAGCGCTTGAGCACTATTTCGTGTATTCTTTTTCTTTCGTATTTTTTTTCAACATAAATATTATTCGCGTGTTATTTTCGTGAAATAATTATTTTATATATATATATATATATATATATATATATATATATATATATATATATATACACTGTGTGGAAACGTGGTTTAGGTAATTTAATTGACTTCAAATTGGTGTATTCCACAATTTTAAAAAGAGTCACAAAGGAATAGTGGAATATATACCAGATTGAAGTCAATTAAATCACCTATCCAACTCTCCAAACCGCGTTTCCATACAATATATATATATATATATATATATATATATATATATATATATATAATATATTATATATAAATAATGTAAAGAACGATGCTTGTGTAGAAGAGTTCCGCACAAGATGAGGAGGGAGAACGAACAAATGAAAAATGAGGTACCATTTGTTCGTTCTCCCTCCTCATCTTGTGCGGAACGCTCTTCTACACAAGCGTCGTTCTTTACATTATTTATACTGTGTGTTGTTTGCAGTTAAAATGTATATATATATATATATATATTATATAAAGGGTGGCCCAAGATACAAAGTAGCCCCATTATTTCTTTCAACAAAACTCAATTGAGCTACATCATCTTGGGCCACCCTGTATATATAAGGTAAATTTTTTATCTTTAACTATATATTATAATAATTATATAATATATATTATATTGCACAATATAATACACACAAAAAATTACAGATTAGAATAAAATCTAATAATTTATTTAATGAAACTATTTTCATCAATAAAAGAAATGTAAAATTATTGATGAAAGTTTTCAAATTGCAAATATTGGTAAAATGAAGTTTGAAAAACTCCAAAGCCGTTTTCAACGCTCACTTTGGCAGGTGTAATTAGCATAAAGACGAAATTAATTTGTTCCTTATTGTTTTTCGTTACCTTTGTTTCGTAATATATGCAAATGATCAGCTGCAAGTATATATATATATATATATATTATATATATATATATATATATAGATATATATATAGTTGCATAAGGAAAAGCGATTCAAGATTTTTCGTGTATTCAACAGGACACCTCTTTTCAGGGATGATTTCCTGAAGAAGTGTACTGTTGAATACACGAAAGACCTTGGAATCACTTTTCCTTTCCTTGTGAATTTGCATAATTTGTTTATTTCAGGTGTTTAATTGTGAAATTTATCCCGTATATGTATATATATATTTTTTTTCAAGGAAGTCTGAAATATATACAGTATAAATATATATAATTTTTCAGTGATAAATATATGATACCATACAATTTACTCATATGTTTAAGGTTATTTAATTTGAAAGACAATTTTTTTTTCGTTTGAAGAATTCTCCTTTTTTGATGTATTTTGACAAAAAATTTTATATTGTAACTGGAAATAATTTTCTAAAAATACTCGTATGGCAATTTAAAAAAATATTTAGGTTCATCGAATATATGTTTCTTCAAATATTTTCATATCCTAACTTTATTTTGTTTCTGAACAAATCTTTGGAATCAACCTTTGACCAGCTCTTCAGTATAGGATGCGCTCCTCTTTTTTTCCATCTCATTCCTTACCTCTTCGTTTCGCCATGCAATCTCCCTTTCTCTTCGCTTCATTTCATACACACCCACATATATCACACGCTGTCGTCTCTAAACATTGCCTTATACACATTCCACGTATTCTCTACATACATTTGTTCACCATCTTTCTTCGCAGCAAGGACTTGATTTTCTTTTCTTCTGTAGTACTCTGTTGCCACTTCATTCGAATTCATTCTTTCAACTCTTATCCTGTGTCAGTCCATTGTCTTTCTTCCTTTTATAAGCACATCGACGCGCTTTATACAATATGTTCATATGGTTTGATATACTTTCACTCAACTCCCGAACAGCTTTTGTATCACATATATCTCTCCGTTTATCTTTATTCATTAACACATAATCTATTAGATTTCTTCTCCACACATTCTCTCTCTCTCTCTCTCTCTCTCTCTCTCTCTCTCTCTCTAGTCTGTATAGTTATGGATGCGTAATTAAAAAAAAAAAAAAAATTTCGGAGCAGTTAATAATGTCAATGTTTGTTGGTATTCTATTTTGTTTTACATTAAAACAAAATTCTTCGATGCCCGTTCAAATTCCGATTCTATCCTCACTTTTGAAATTGATTCCATTTCCTGTTCCCCTTTCAAATAACAGCTTGGAATCGATTCCAGTTTCAGTTCTGACCATAAAAAACGGTTCGAATCCACTTGCAATTCTGATTCGGGCCAAAAATGTATCGATTCTGGAAATAGAATTGCTCACCTAAGCTATACTCATATATATATATATATATATATATATATCATGGGCAACCGCAAAGGGTGGGGGTGCGAGTACCCCACTGCGGAATCCTAACTTCATTATTGTTACAGCAGCGAATAAACGAGACACGAGCGGGTTCCGTGAGGGAATGCACATACATTAGACATGACCTACGAAGGTCTAAGATCATGCAGTTCTGTTTCCTGCCACAAGAACGACCATTCTGACACCACTTGCCCTCCCACTGACGACATGCGCAGTCGAACGCTTCAGTACTACCCTATATGTCCAAAGTCAGCAGCAATGAGCGAGAAGCGGTTGACTGTCTTATGTAAGCTACCTGTTCGTACACTAAAAGTCAAATTCGAGGAATGATTTTGGTACAGGCAATCGACAAATTCGACCAAGAAACTGTAAAGAAATTGCGATTCTCGTTCAGATTAAGAAAATAACATTTGAGTTTTACTTCGCATCAAGTATAAGAGTCCAAAGAATTTTTAACCTTTTTGCTTCTGATCGCACAAGTGGAGTTTTGGTGGGGGGGGTCATCCTAATGTCAATAACCATTCCTTATTTGTAATATTACCTTTATTGAAGCTCTCAATGGAATATTAATTGCACTTTTAATGATATGCATTACACCACTTTCACACTTCGACCTTACCTTGCTCCCATGCAAATTCATCCTGTACGGACGCGCATACATACAGTATATATATATATATATATATATATATATATATATATATATATATATATGCACACATATATTTAATTTATTTAAATATTATATAATAAAGATTCTGTATATAATATGAAATAAAGTTTTTTCAGGTTTTCTCATGCTGTCCTATAATGTATAATAATACACTGGCAAAGGTCAGGTTATTCATGTAGGCGTTTCCACCAAATGTGAACACAACCAAAGTCATAAATCAATGATCGCTGTGCATGAATTCTTAATTATTTCAAATTATATATGAACCAAAAAAGCTTTGAATATTTAAAACGAATTATATATATATATATATATATATATATATATATATATATATATATATATATATATATACACATATATATATATATACATACACTAACGTATAAGAGAAATGAAGCTCCGCCCACTTTGTATTAAGCTTTGAGTTGTGCTAACAAATTTAATTACGCTCACAACGCCACCTAGCGTCAGGGTTGTAGGTCTACACTTTATCCCTATTTAACTTTAATTTCAGCGCTGTATTATCGTACATTCATAATTACAAGCGTAATTAGTCAATAATTCATCAAATTTGATAATCCATCCATAATAATAATAGTTAAGTAATTATTATATGTCATTGCATCTGGAATCACTCGTCATAAGTTTGTTTTGAGTTGTAGGTTGTATACATGTACAATTTCAGAAAAAAATTCACCTACAAACTAAAAATTTCTAGAAAACATAAAAAAATTACTAATTGGTAATATTATTATTATTATTATTATTATTATTTTTGTGAGATTAATAAAATTTAAAGAAAAATCCAATTATGGCAAAAGTATTACAGAAATATTACAAAAATTTTACAGAAGTTACAGGCTACCGAAGACCCGAAGATCCACTCTGGGTTAGCCAAAGAAAGAAATAAAAAAGAAAAAAAATAAGGAAATGGACAGTCATGGAAAATTCGAAGTAAAACTCCTCCCACACCATGCTCGCACATTACCTCGTTATACTGAAACACATATGAAAATCTGAGGTAGTAACAAGAAGAAGACGAAAAAGAATCGCGCGAAACACTGAACTACATAATCTAATAATCTAATAACGGCTTAGTAATTTTTTATGTTTCTTAGAATTTTTTTCTAGGCGAACTTTTTTCCAAAACTGTGCATTGAGCAAATCTAGAACTAGTCTTGATATACTAAACTTTTCCTATAGTCTCAAGCTTACCCAGTAAAGATAGACCTAACTCAACTTTAACCCAGTTTCCAAAGACCTTGGCTAGGCCGAATCCGTATCTTTACATAGGGCCTATGCAGTATTTAGTCTGGATGTCACTAAAAACATTATTTTATTTATTTCAGGACCATAATCTGCATGAGGATTAAGTAAAGCCTATAAAGTCTTACCTTTGTAAGCTGAAATCAATGGATGACCGAGTTAGCTACTTACTAGTAGCACTGTAATTTTAGATGACATAAATAGAATGGGGAGATAGAATCAAGTCAGAGATTAAATTATTAAAAAGGAAAAGTTTAAAGTTAACGAATGTAACAAAATTTAACATTTTATCCAATTGTGATATTTAAAATTTGGGTAAATATTAAGTTTTAGGGACACCAGTTTTATGAGCCCATGATTGGCCAAAAGTTGGTTACGTGGGAAATAACTAGTCAACCAAAAACGACCACCTTACCTATTGTAACCTAACCCAGACGTAAGACTCACCCTGATTGGTTCGATGGATGAAATGGGATGATCACCGAAATCTGGTGGCCCCGAAACTTAATATTAGCCAAATTTTGGATAATCTAACACGCTGTTAGAATAAACAATTATCCACTTCCTTTTCAGAAATAAAGTTGAAAACGTTACCACAAAACTGGGCGGAGTTTCATTTCTTATACAGACATCGGTAATCCTGATAATAATAATAATGTTTGGGGGTCATTTAACCTCCTTCAAAACGAGAAAGGTCACATGACGAAGGGGACCTACAATTTTACGTGGGATCCGAGTAATTAGATGGGTGACCGTCCTCTGCGTCCAGATGATGTATCGACCCGTGGTTTGGTTCCCACGTAAAGCTGTAGGAGGTCTCTTTGTCAAGTGACTTTTCCTTTTAAGGAGGTTAAACAATTCCACCAAAAGAAAAGTTATAATAATTTTTGCTATTTTTAGCAGTGTCAAACTTTCTTTCATCTCGTAACGGTTTGTTTCTGAGATATTCTAAATTTTAAGGGAATATTTCAGCACTTTGAGTGCCAGAATTTCATCAAAGGGTCACTGAATTCACTGAAATACTCGTCATATTTTTTATATAGTATTTATACCTATTAACTTATATTTTATTCTTTTATAAAATTATGAAGTTTTCAAGCTTAATTTCTAAGTGGTGGTGTAGTGGTTAGCGTCGCTGACTACGAATCCATCGGCCCTGGGTTCGAGACCCGACGGCAGCCGGCGCGCAGCAAGACCCAGCTGTTCATCCTTCCACACAATAAAGAAAGTGGTTGGTAGATAAATGGGTACCCTAGGTGGCCTAGTGGTTAAGACGCTGGGCCGCTGATGGGGCGTGGTTTGGATTCCACGTTAAACTGTAGGTCTAAGGTGGAGTGAAAAGCTTGACCTTCGTCAGAATGAACAATTCTAGCGGAAGCTAACCAAAGGTAACCAAAGGTGTACGTTCATAGTGTAATTACGAGCATCCCTCCTTATTGCGGAAGAATAAAGGAATTTTGTTTTTGTTTGATTGTAAACCGAATATTTCTTTGTTAATTGTTCTCAAAAGCTCAAAATATGCACACACGAGGCTAAATCTGTTTTTAATTTTTTTTTAAATTTCTATGATAACTTTAAAGAGATAGAGTTGTAGATGTTATTTCAGGGTTGTTGATCGAAGTTAAGCATCTAATTCCTTTTATACAGTAAACGTTTGTAGGTTATTGCAGTCATTGTATTTTTGGGGGAAGAAATAGACTTATCGTGTATCTATTTGTGAAGTAAACTAAGATTTGATTGAACCTTTTGAATTGGTGCTTTTCTCATTCATTGTCAATCTCATTCCATTTATCGTCCAAGAGTGAGAAATTCGCGAGAATCTCAAAAGGGGGCAATTCTCAAGATTTACAACTTTAATTTCAAAATGGGACGCAACATGACGGTGGTAGTTTGGGTCTGTGGCATCCCATCGCTGTGCCACTGACACAAAATAAATGTAGGAATTTTATATACAGGGTGGGCCGAAAGTCTGGATCCATAGGAAAATATTTATTTTAATACATAAATTACAACAAATGGTAAATACTTAAAATGAATATCAACTTTAACTCGTAAATGCGTATCCGTGATACTGTACAGTGGTTCGTACTCCAGTATAAACAACAAATTATAACAAATGCTCAAATTGGCGGCCTCTGACATCGAGACACTTAGGGATGGAATTTATGATTTTTAATAATTCTTCGAATTGACGTTCTCGAGATGCGTGTTTCATTTGATAATCTTCTTGTTGACTTTACTGGACTATTCGTTAAAGTTTCACATACCATTGCAGAGGTATTTTCATCAGTTGCAGTTTTTGGACGACCAGAACGCCGTCGATCATGTACACTTCCTGTTTCTTTGAAACGTTCAAACAACTTGCCAACAGTCGCATGTGTTACTGGATGCTTATCAGGATGATTTCTATTGAATTCGGTAGCAACTTCTCTGTGTGTAGCGCCCTGTCTTGCGTACATGAGCACAAGTTCTACCCGGTCTTCTGTTGTTAGATTCGAAGCCATTTCTGGGCTGAAATAAAAAAAGTATTTGAGTATTTATACTGGAGTACGAACTACTGTACAGTATCACGGATACGCATTTACGAGTTAAAGTTGATATTCATTTTAGGTATTTACCATTTGTTGTAATTTATGTATTAAAATAAATATTTTCCTATGGATCCAGACTTTCGGCCCACCCTGTAGTTATATTTTCCAAATTATTAATAAAACACTTTTTCTGTTTCTTCAGAAACTACTTAAGAATTTTGCAATGACCAAATTATGATCTAAAGGAGTAAATTGTACAAATACGAATAGGATATGACCACTAAATAGGTAAAATAATATTTTAGGTGCCCACCAGAGGGGCAAACATAAATGACTCCTCAGGGAGTCATTGGCATCTAATGGGGTAAGGGTTAAAATTTTCATGATGACCAAAAGGTGGTCGATCCAACAGCGTTCTCTTATTGTTTTAGCTTTATTTCAAAGACGAATGCTCCATCATTGCGGTTCAAAGAGCGTACCGTCGAGAACTTGGTGTTAATGTTGCTTCTTATGAACGTGTCATCCGTAGGTGTGTTTCAAGATTTCGGGAACAATATGGAAGAACACGAAGAAACACTGAGCGCGCGCGCGCGCGCTAGTGTTTTGAGAAGCCAACAGAAATCGACCAAGAGACGTTAAATGGAACTTCGAATTGCTGAAACCTCTTTAAGACGAATTTTAAGAAATGATTTGCTTTGCAGTGTTATCCATACAGAGTACAGTTTATTCAGCAAAGCCTTCCAACTGATTGTGATTCTCGCGTGTCATTTTAGACTGTTGGAACTTGTTACTGAAGATGAAAGCCTAATTTTTCACTTGATAATGAGTGACGAAGCTCACTTTCATTTGAATGGTTTCACCAATAAACGCAACTGTCGGGTATGGGTTTCAGAAAATCTAAGAATTGTGCACCAGCGTGCACTGCACCTTCAACGTGTTACTGCGTGGTGTGGAATTATGGCAAACAGAATAATTGGTCCGTACTTTTTCCGTACTGTATCTTTCACTGTAACATTGTGAATGAATGGTGAAATATAACGTGACATGATCAGTGTTTAAAATAAAGCTCAAGATTAAGAGAACGTCGTTGGATCGTCTACTTGTTCATCATGAAAATTCTAACCCTTAATCTTCATTCTGAAAAAAAACAGAAAATGTTTTTCAGTAATACTTTGGAAAATATAACTATATAAAATCCCTACACTTCTTTTGGTGAACCCTGTACAAACTACACGGACACTGACACAACAAACAAAATTCCTGTATTTAGTTTTAGTTCCTACCCTTTGATAAATAATAACAATAATAATAATAATAACAATAATAATAATAATAATAAGACGCAATATCTGAGAAGGCACAAGGATAGTAGTCACGTAACCATCGCGTGATATGTCGTGATTTATAATTATATTGAAGAGCAAATTAGATCCAAATTAAAGAATTCTGAAATGGTTGAAGTTTACATTTTATAAATACAAACGGAATAATTGAATAATTTTTTTTTACGTTCTTAACAATTCTTTAGGAATTATGCTTTAAATGACAAAACAAGAACTAAGCAAATTATTCTTAAACTGTTGTAGAGCAGAAGTTGGCAACATACGGCCCGCGAAGACATTTCATCGGGCCCAGTCAAGTCTTACAGTCACAAAATATTTGTAAACAAAAGGTTTTGCTGCAAATGTGATAACAATTTTGGGAGCACTTGCGTTTGCAAACAGACCTCCTGAACGATGAAACTAATACAATCTAAGTTCAGGTCAGGACTGACTGACTGATGATCATTTGCATCAGGCTATAAGGATGGCTGTAACTAACATAAAAGTTAACATTAACACACTTACGAACGAGCTGCAACCGTAATGTTAACATTAACTAGCGAACATCTAAGTTTATCTATTAGTTTTGAGAAATGTCACTTACCCTCTCATGTGCTCAAAAATTTAAAAAAAAAGACGTATAAATGTATGTCAAATGTTTTGTGGTTATATTTATAATAAAAAAAACATTAAAAATTTGTTTTATAGAGCCCTCTCCTCCTCAGAGATCAGCATTTCACTAATTTATGCACTCCGGCCCGTCATATGTCCAAGTCGTATTCATCCGGCCCGCTATTAGAGAAAGGTTGTCGACCATTGCATGTTGTAGAGGAATATTTCATTCGAATTTTGCTCTCTTTGCAATTTGTAACAGTAGGCTTTATAAATGTAGGTTAAATATAGTTTGGTTGGGTTGACTAAGTTAGTTAAGAGTAGGTTAGGTTAGGTTGGATAGGTTAGGTTGACTAGCTTAGTTAAGATTAGGTTAGGTTAGGTTGGATAGGTTAGGTTGACTCGGTTAGTTAAGATTAGGTTAGGTTAGGTTGACTAGGCCAGTTAAGATTAGGTTAGGTTGGCTAGGTTAGTTAAGACTAGGTTAAGTTAGGTTGACTAAGTTAGTTAAGATTAGGTTAGGTTAGGTTAGATAGGTTAGGATGACTCGGTTAGTTAAGATTAGGTTAGGTTAGATTGGCTAGGTTAGTTAAGATTAGGTTAGGTTGGCTAGGTTAGTTAATATTAGGTTAGGTTAGGTAAAGTTAGGTTAAATTTGGTTAGGTTAGATTAGATTATGTTTTTAGTGTTTGTTTGAAGAGGCCCAGATACTTTCTTCGAAAAATTTGTCATTCGAGACGTGTCGAGAATTTATCTCGTTGGTCAAAAATTTTTTCTTTTAAGGTCTCATACAGTACCTTCGAAATTGGAATTTGCTGAAGATTCCACAGGAGACATTTTCCGTGCACGAGACCGACTTGTAGTGATAAATTGCAGACTTACATAAAAATGTGTATATATATTCATTACAACACAAAATTTCCCATATAAGACGTACAAATTCTTGAAGCAAGAATCTCTGCTTTAACAGTAATATAGAGTATGGAAAACTGTCAAGACGGGTGAGCCGACAGAGTTTAGGCATAAGTTTTACATTGCAGTTAAGTACTTTCACCAATTCTAGAAATTAGAATCGTATATTAATGTTCTCAAATACTTTACTCGGCAGTACTGATTTTCCCCACCTCTTTCAAACACACACACACACACACAAAAGAAAAAGTCCCAACTTTGATTTTCAAAATAATTCTATCAATATAGCTATACGCATTGCATAATCACTCACAAAATGCTAAACCGAGAATAATGGGTGACTTATTTAATACAATTTGCTCGGTAAAAGTTTACAACAACGCCAGACGACGCCACAAACCAAACCAAACAGATAGCTTGCCCCTCGAACCTTCTTCAATCGACTCGCAGAAGAACATCTAAATAGAGCTACAAAAAAAAAAAAAAATAAAAGCCAAAATCTTTTCCACGTGTCGCTGTACATGGTTGACCTGACCTCAAGTGACCTAAATTTATTACTTCTTTATCTTACTCACTCTGCGCCAATCTGGGTGCGACTGTTTGTGTCAGAGGAGGTATTTTGTAACATTAAATCAATTTTAATTAAAGTTTAGAGATTTTTAAGTGTTTCCCTTATCATCATCATTTTCGTTTATTTGTTAAAGCAATTAAGATGGACTTTTATACTTATATATATATATATATATTATATATATATATATAATATATATATATATATATATATATATATATATATAATATAACCAACCCGATCATCCTGCCATTTATCCTCTAAGCTGTGGACTTGGTACGAAAACGTCTGTCTGTAGTTCCACTTAACTTCGACATTACAGTATTATTTCTAATCAATTGTATATTTCTATCCTTAGTATATGAACTGTCATTGTATTAATAATATTTGTCATATGGACTACAGTCTGCCAATAAACCTTTTCATTTTCATTTTCATTTCATATATATATATATATATATAATATATATATATATATATATATATATATATATATATTATATATATGATGCAAACCCATAGAGAAAAATGGAGTTATTTCATGTGTTTAATTTTGAAATTCATCCCATATATATATATATATATATATATATAATATATATATATATATATATATTAATATATATATATATATATATATATATATATATATATATATATATATATATATATATATATATATATAACGTAAAGAACGACGCTTGTATAGGAGAATATTCCGCGCAAGATGAGGAGAGAGAACGAAACAAATGAAAAAATGAGGTAACCACCCGGGAATCGAACCCGGGATCTTCCGATTGCCGGTCAGATATGATAACCATTACACCACGGGCCTCACTCGAACAAATGCCGTAATTCTTCTACATATACATACGCGCAGAAACCAATGCCCCAAGGGGGCACCTCCCTCATTTTTCATTTGTTTCGTTCTCTCTCCTCATCTTGCGCGGAATATTCTCCTATACAAGCGTCGTTCTTTACGTTAATTATACTGCGTGTTTGCAGTTAAAATGTATATATATATATATATATATATATATATATATATATATATATATATATAATATATATATACACACACGAAACGAAACCAGCAACAAAGAGGACTACCAATTTTTTAGATATAGCGCACACAATTCAACTACTGAATACCATCCAACAAATACAAACCAACTGACAAATACAGGGATCCGAGACCCGTACAGAATGCATACAGAAAGACATTATATACGATATCGAGATAACGGTTATCGAAACAGATAAAGAGAGGAAAATCACAAGGGAACGAAACCCGCACCACCATTGGAAAATGAATCGGAAACACAAGTATGTAGAAACGAAAGGGAAAATTAAAAATAATCCTAACCAACACTCAGGGCCTTAAATCAAACCATTCTCCGGACAAAATTTTATACCTGAAAGGACTCATGCGAGAAACCGGAGCAGATTTTGCATGCCTCACGGAAACCCATCTGAAGGACAGCCAGGCGAACTGTGAAAAATGAAAGTTCTGTATTGACAAAAAAGAAATACAAATTAACAATTATAACATCCTCCGAGCCGACAGAACAGTGAGACGTAAAGGAGGATGTGCTATTTACACACGCGAAAGGCATATGGCAGAAATGAGTATAAGTACCTCAAACAGCTACGTAGAATGTGTAGCAGCAAAAGTTGAAAAATTAAATATGGTACTAATTGTACTGTAATGTACAAACCCCCGAACACGCCAACCTCAAAATTCTCAGATTTCATTACAGAGGTTAGAAACTGGGTAAAAGATCTACACTCTCCAATCCCAAATATTTTTCTCTGTGGTGATTTTAATTTCCCATTCATGAAATATAAAAGGATAGGAAAAAATATATGTATACACCAGGACAAGGGGGGCACACGGGAAGACCAGGGGCAGGTAAAGATGCTACTAGCTCTAGCTGATGAATTTATGTTAACGCAAGAAATAACAGAAAACACAAGAAAAAACAACTGCCTAGATTTGGTATTCACAAATAACAGCAACCTAATTGATAATGTAGAAATATCCCAACTATAATATCGGATCACAACATTATTGAAATAATCATTATAAAAGCAACAGGAAAGGAAAGAACACGAACAACAGATAGAAGCAAATTCGAAATTTTTAATTTTCATTCCAAAGCTATAAACTGGGAAGATATGACATCCAGCATGGAAGTAATATATTGAAAAACCATCTTCGAGACCAAGACAACGGAAGAGATGCTAGCGACCTTAGAGGAGAAGACGCTGGAAATTGTGGAAAGACATGTCTCAAAATACAACAAAGAGGACAGAGAAGCTGGTTCGAGAGACAAAAGGGTCATTGTTCCGAAAGAAAAAGAGTGACTGCAAAATTAAGTAATTGTAAAGATAGCAACATCAGAAAAATATTAAATGGTAAACTGCAGAGTATCGATTGCATCATACAGGAACTAATTGAGAAGCATACAGAAAAAGAAGACGACGCTATAGAAGCGATAAAGGTTAACTCAAAGTACTTCTATAATTTTGCAAAAAGGAGGTCGAAAAACCATGCGACTATCGGACCTTTGAAAAAAGAAGACAGTGCTTTATCTGATGATCCAACAGAAGTATCTGAATTAAGAGCTCAGTACGAATCATCTTTCAGTATCCCAAAACTGACAAACTGATATGCGAAAGAAACGCGTTCTTTGAAGAAGAACTACAAGGGGAAAGTATAACAGACTTCGACTTTACGACAGATGATATTACACAAGCTATAGGGAAACTAAAAGCACACTCAGCGGCAGGACCGGACAAATGGAATGCCACACTGATCAAAAACTGCGAGAATGCAATCGCTGAGCCCTATATTGGATATGGAGACGATCACTAGACACGGGAGAAATACCGGGCATCCTGAAGAGCGCGAACATAGTCCCAATATAAATGAGGAGATCGATCCGAGGCCAAAAACTATAGGCCAGTATCGCTTACATCTCATCTCACTAAAATATTTGAAAGAATAGTTAGACAGAAAATCTATGGCTTTTTGGAAACTCAGAAAAAATTAAATGATAACCAACATGGGTTTCGGTCAGGCAGATCATGCCTATCACAACTAATGAAACATTACAACAACATTATCGATGCACTGGAAAGTAATGAAAACTATGATGTAATATACACAGACTTTGCCAAAACGTTCGATAAGTGCGACCATGGAATCATAATACATAAACTGAAATATATGGGAATAACAGGAAAAGTAGGGAAATGGATATATAATTTTCTTAGTGAGCGGCGGCAAGTTGTTACAGTACAAGGAGTATCTTCATCAGAATCAGAGGTCTTCAGCTCAGTACCACAAGGAACAGTATTAGCTCCACTACTCTTCATAATCATGCTAACTGACATAGATGAGGACGTTACCAGAGATAGCACAGTAACCTCCTTTGCCGATGACACAAAGATCAGTAGAAAAATAAGAAACCCAGACGATATAGGATTTCTACAAACAGACATGAACAGAATCTACAAGTGGACGGAAGACAACATTATGAAGTTTAACAGAAATTTCAGCTATCACCGTACGGAAAAAGAGAGGACCTAAAATCCATCGAATATTATCCATGGAATCCATGGAATTATACCCAAAATGGACAGAAAATTCAGAGAAATTCTAAAGCAAAAGATTTAGGGGTTGCAATGACTGATGATGTGAAATTTGAAACACAAAATAAGATAGTGGTAAACAGAGCAAAGAGAATAACTGGGCAGATACTGAGAACCTTTAAACGAAGGGATAGGAATATAATGATTCCTCTACTGAAAATACTGATCATACCCAAATTGGAATACTGCTCGGTCCTAACATCCCCATATAAAAAAGAAGACATTAGACAGCGAGAAGGGATTCAGAGAAGCTTCGCAGCCAAGATCAATGGGTGCAAAGAACTAAATTACTTGGAAAGGTTACGCGAATTAAACTTATATTCACTGGAAAGGAGAAGAGACACACACACACCATTACTTATACTTGGAAAATAATGGAGAAACTAGTCCCTAATCTTACTCTGAACCCCGTAACTCCCCAAACAACAGTAGAAAGTAGAAAAGGAAGACTGTGTTGTGTTCCTAAATTAAAGGCTAGACAGGGAACATCCTTCACCCTGAAAGAAAATAGTTTTGTTGTGAGTAGACCGAAACTGTTTAATTAGCCCTCCAAAGACCTAAGGAACACGAGTGGTGTTGCGGTGAACATCTTCAAAAGAAGATTAGACGCCTGGCTCAGAACAATCCCCGATGAACCGGGCGTACCTGGCTATGTGAGGTGGAGAGTACAAGAAACCAACTCACTGCTTCACCAAGCCAACTAGAGAGAAGGGGCGACAAGCTTGACTTTCGTGAAATGAGGAATCATCACATGGAACATTTGAAAGGTTGAAGGTGTATATATATATATATATATTTATGAGACGTATAACGGAAGTAAATTCATTTATGGTTTATGAAACAGAAAGAGATAGTGAGGAAGCAGCGAAAGAAGAGGATATGAATGATGAGTAGAAAGAAAGAGGAAAGGAGGAGAAAAATGAAGCAGATAAAAACATGGCACATGTCGGGATACCGACACGCAAAGAAGGCGAAAAATTATTGTAACAAAAACACTAAAAGAAACGCACGTAGATCAGTTGGAGGACATCAGAATGAATAGAATAAATAGCGAAAAACAAGTGGGAAATCATAATAGACTGAAGTTATCTCCAAAAAACGAAATGAAACAACAAAAACAAAGGCCTCTATTGATAATGTGGAAAGAACTGTATGCATATACTCTGCAAAGGCCTTTCGCAGATATAAGAAAGGACATTGTATATATATATCAGCACCTGACCATGTGCAATTTCTATTTAATAACGATCACTGTAAATTTGGCGACAATTGCAAATTTTATCCTACAATTTGCAAGTACTATGCAAGGCAGGGGGTCTGCAAATATGGTAAGAAATACTACTATCATCACCTTCCAACAATAGGAAAAGCGGCAAAAAACTTATGACTACAAACCAAGACCAAGGAACAAATTTTCTCGACATCACGGACACAATACGGCTACTGAGCCTCATTCAGCACATACAGTCGACACAGCTGAGAACCTCCGAGCCGATCCGTTACCAAGCAAGAAACTACCAGAACAGATACCGAAAACGGAGCTTTCTTGAAGGACCATAGGAATACAAAACACGCGACACTGAAGGAAATTGAATTTGGAATGTTCGAAGAACACACAAAATAGGAAACATAAATATAGTTCTGGCAAATATTTAAGGGCTAAGACCGAATCGCACGATAAACAAAGTTTCATACCTGCAAGGAATTATGGATGAAACAAGAAGTGATCTCATGCTTCATATAAACACATCTTAAAAACTGTCAAGGAGATTGTGAAAACTGCGAATACTGCATAGATAAAAATAAATAAAAGTTGATGGTTACAACTTACTATGAGCTGACAGAACAGAAAGACGAAAAGATGGCTGTGCTATATACATACGTGATAGACATATGACAGAGACAATAATTAGTAAATCAAATGGCTACGTAAAAATTAGCAGTAAAAATTGAAAAACTTAAAGTGATATTAATAGTCATCTATAGACCTCCGAACACACCACCTCCAAATCCCTGAAGCCATTGCCGACATCAAAACCTAATAAAGTCCTTAAACACCCCATTCCCGAATATAATACTCTACGGTGATTTTAATTTCCCATTTGTAAAATACAAAAGAATGGAAGAAATGTATATATACACCAGGACAAGTGGGAGGGCACAATAGAAGCATGGCCGTAACTACCTATGAGGTCACCGAGGTCCGGACCTCGGTAATTATTTCCTAAAAAAAAAAAAGAGACTGAACCGTTCTCCGTGTATGAAACGCATATTACCGCTTTTCTTTTGAAAAGAGGGATCGTCGAGCGTGTATTAAACATTAGAGGGCTTTTATTATAGACAAGGGTTTTGTGTTTAGTGTATAGCTTGGGTTGTGTTTGTAGATGTCATTTTGGTCTGAATTTTGCTCGTCCCGCCGCGCTCGAAAAAAATCTGGACCTCACTAATTTCTAAACCCTAGTTACGGCCCTGAATAGAAGACCAGGAACAAACAAAAATGTTGATACCTCTACAAATGAATTTATGTTAAAACAGGAGTTAACAGATAATACCAGAAAAAATAACTGCTTGGATCTGATATTCACGAATAACACTAACTTAATCACTGATATAAAAATAACACCAACAAATATTTAAGGCCACAACATTATCGAGGTATCCAATAATATAGCAAGAGCATTAAAAGAAAATATACTGAATAAAGAAGTAAATTTGAAGTTTCAATCTAAACTCTAAGACTATAAATTGGGAAGAAATCAGATCCCATATGGCACAAATAGAGTGGAAAACAGTCTTAGAGGACAAAACCACCGAAGAAATGTTAATAACCTTGGAAAAAAGACGCTGGAAGTCTTAGAAAAATATGTTCCGAAAGTACAGCAAAGGGGAAGAGGAATTATTTCGAGAAGCAAAAGCGGACACTGTTCCACAAAAGAAAGAGAGTAGCCGCGAAGTTAATTAATTACACAGAAAACAACACCAAAACGTGATATAAGTAAAATTAGAAAATAAAGACGGGGAAATACAAACCTTAATTAAGGGCCATTCACAGAGAGAGAAGAGGAAGATGCAGTGAAAACAATAAAAGATAACCCAAAGTACTTTTGTAGCTTCACGAAAAGAAAAAAAAAAACGGGGGCTACTATCGCACCCTTAAGGAAAGAAAATAATGACCTAAGCGATGATCTAAAAGATATATCTGACATATTGAGAGCTCAATATGAATCAGCTTTCAGTACCCAAACAGAGACAAAGCATACCTGACAGAAATACCTTTTTTGAAGAGGAATTAAATGGAGAATGCATAACTGATTTTGTATTTACCGCAAAAGATATAAGGAAAGCTAGAGGACAAATGAAATCACATTCAGCTGCAGGTCCGGACAAATGGAATGCCTTGTTGATTAAAAACTGTAAAAACGAAATAGCTGCACCCCTTTATTGGGTATTGGGAAGATCCCTGGACACGGGGGAAATACCGAGCATTTTTTTTCATGCAGGAAGGAGGGGCCAAGGGCAGATGCCCGCAAAAAAGCGCCCCTCCCATAGAAGGAGAAGAGAGCCAAAATCAAGATCCGTGGTTGTCGAGATGCCTAGACACTCTGCGTTTGAAAGATGGGAGGTCATAGACAGGAGGAAAGATGGATTCAGGAAGACTGTTCCAGAGTTGACCGGTTGAGTAGATAAAAGACTGAAAATACCGATTGACCCTTGCATTAGAGAGTTGGACAGAAAAGGAATGAGAAAGTGAAGAAAGTCTGGTACTGCGTGCTCTCCTTAAAGGAGGAGGCATGCAGTTAGAG
Source organism: Bathynomus jamesi (assembly GCA_023014485.1). Lineage (NCBI taxonomy): Eukaryota > Metazoa > Arthropoda > Malacostraca > Isopoda > Cirolanidae > Bathynomus > Bathynomus jamesi. Next base: position 452,838 of record JAJOZX010003098.1, on the reverse strand, counting down.
AGTTCAGAAGAGCAATGTCCGTTATGATAGCGATAGTAAAGACAGAGTGAGGCAACATTGCGGCGAAGAGAGAGAGAATACTAAAAAGAGCGAACATTGTTACTATATATAAAGGTGGAGGGGGGGTGATAGGTCTCAAGCAAAGAACAGTAGGCCGGTATCACTGATATCACATCTCACCAAAATATTTGAAAGAATAGTCAGGGAGAAAATATCATAAATGACTTTTTGGAGACATTGGAAAGATTCAGTGAGAACCAGCACAGATTCTGATCAGGAAGCTCGTGCCTATCACAACTAATAGAGCACTATAACAGCATCAAAGAAGCACTTGAGAGTAATGATAACTACGATGTAATATACACGGATTTTGCTAAAGCATTCAATAAATGTGATCATGACATAATAGCACATAAAATGAAACACATGGGAATAACAGGCAAGGTGTGGCAGGGAGTGGCAGCAAACCGTAAAAATCCAATGTATATCATCATCATCACAATCGGAAGTACGTAGCTCAGTTCCACAAGGGTATTAACCTCACCCCTATTCATTATCATGCTGACAGACATAGACAATGAAGTAGACGACAACAGTATAGTAACACCCTTTGCTGATGATACAAAGATCAGCAGAAAAGTCGGCAATGCAGAAGAGTTAGAAGTCCTACAGAAGGACACAAACAGAAAATACAAATGGTCAAAAGAGAGTAACATGAATTTTAACACCGAGAAATTTCAGTTCTTGAGATATGGAAGAAATGAAGAACTTAAACAGACAGCATAGAGAGACTGGAAATTTAGAGCAGCACGAAAGCAAAAGAGTTAAGGGTAATAATGGCCGATGATGCAAAATTTGAAACACGCAATCAGATGGCAATAAACAAAGGAAAGAGAGTTACGGGACAGCTACTGAGGACCCTCAAAACAAGGGACGAGAAAGTAATGATTCCCTTGCTGAAAAGACTAACTATATCAAAACATGACTACTGCTCAGTCTTGACGTCCCCATACAAAAAAAAAAGAAGAAATTAATAAACTGTCACATTCCTCGAGAACTTAACACCGGATTTTATCGAACTCAACATGTGGCCAGCTAGTAGCCCCGATCTTTCACCACTAGATTACAGTGTTTGGGAAGCCCTGAAGTCCAAAGTTTACATCCCTGGTACCAATATAAGAGACATAGATGAACTACGCGAAAGAATTCTGCTCGGCTGAGAAAAGGTGTCTCAACGATATGTAAACAGGTGTATTGATCAGTGGCCCCACCTCCACGTTTGGAGGCCTGCGTTGAGCAGGAAGGGGGACACATCGAGCAACTTCTCAATTAAGACGAACAACATGCTAAGGTAAGCATCTATGAAGTTTGGGAGCTCTAGTCCACTTACTTTTTTTAATATGACAGTTTACCTCTGAGGGGTCACTTTTTTTACCCACCCTGTATATTGTATATTGTTTGACGAATATGTGCCACTCAATATATACAGGGCGTCCCAAAAAAAATGTATACACACTTTAACAGCTGATAGCTCAATTGATGTTTCTTTCTTTCAAGTTAAACCCATTAGAATTAATAATGGCAGTCAGACTAAGCTTTGAACAAAGGAAATTCATTCTAAAATGCTACTGGAAGTGTGAAAACGCAGTTGAAGTGCAAAGACAGTTTAGGAGGAAGTTTCAAACAGATCCACCAACGCGACTTACCATCACTCGAATTAGAGATAAGTTTGAAGCCGATGGAACTGTTCAGAATGTCCACAAGAAGCGTTTCCGGAAGACCACGGACATCGACAAGCCCCACAAAGCAAGAAAGAGTACTGGAAACGTATCACCAAAGTCCAAGAAAATCTGTGCGGCAAGCGAGTCGTGAGGTAGGAATTTCAGAATCGTCTGTCCAACGCATTTTGAAGCGCTGTCAATGGAAAAGTTACATTCCAAGATTAGTCCATGCTATTAATGAAGATGATCCGGACCGAAGAGTGGAGTATTGCGAGTGGTACTTGGCACGATGTGGATGTGGATTGGACGAAGGGGTTTTCGTAGAATACCCTCCGCGTTCACCAGACCTCACACCACTAGACTTTTTTTATGGGGTACTTAAAAGACAAAGTCTACGCTATAAAACCTGCAACAGTCGCTGAATTGAGAGCAGCCATTGAACGAGAATGCACACAAATACCAAACGAAATGTTTCGTGATGTTTGCGATTCCATTGCTTCGCGTTATCAGCAGTGCCTGGACCAGAACGGACGTCAGTTTGAAAACAGGCGTTGACAAAACAATTAAATAATGCCTGTAGATTCTATTACATTTTGAAAATGAAATGTATTTTAATAAACACTGCCTTTATAAGTATTTAAAGTGTGTATACATTTTTTTGGGACGCCCTGTATTAATGCTAAATCAATTTTTTATAACTATTCGAATAGACTGTCTTAATTCGTGCATATTTTTAAGAGTCTATATAGACATATAGCTTATACTGTAGATAGCTATACAGGAAGCTAGGATAGATACACTCTCAAAATCGATGTTAATAGCATTTTATGAAACGCTTAAAACGAGTTAATGTTAATATGGTTGAGGTAGTCCATAAAAGCGTTATACATAAAAACAATTATAAAAATAACGCCTACTATACAAGCGTTACTAACTCTTTAAGAACTCAATTTGAACGTCGGAAAACTTTTCATTTATAAAAGGAAAGTAAAGACTTTAAAACGAATTTTTTACGTTGTTCAAAACCATTAAAGAATTCTTTGTTCAGCTCAAGCCTTATGCATCTCGAATCTTTTCAAACCCTTCTTTCGTTACATTTAAGGGGTCAGAACAATGATTATGATAATGATAATGATTGTGATAAATTTTATTGACAGGAGACAAATCTCCCCCCCTCCTCTTCGCACCTACTCCCCAAAAAACACCTTTTATATTAACTTCGAAGAAGTTGAATTTTTAGGAGCAACTTGAACCAAGTATTTTTTTCGTTCTTAAAGAATTCTTTGTGGAAAACCCCGAGAAAATCGCTTGGTTGCAACTGTTTGCCAACCACCTCACGTAATTTATCCAACCATTCTGCGTTTGCACAAACCATTTAAGTATGATTCCATTAAACATTTAGATCGACTGTCAACCGTGTTAAAGAGTTAACCATATCAAAGAGTTAACCGAGTCAAAGAGTTAACCATGTCAAAGAGTTGACCGAGTCAAAGAGTTAACCGTGTTAAAGAGTTAACCGTGTCAAAGAGTTGACCGTCTCAAAGAGTTAACCGCGTCAAAGAATTAACTGCGTTAAAGAGTTAACCATGTTAAAGCATTAACCATGTCAAAGAGTTAACCAAACAGGTTTGTTTGTTATAACAAAGTTTTCTCTGTAAATAAATATGTAAATGAGCCGCACATCGATAATTAAGAGGCTTCTGGAATTCACGACTCTCTCTAAATCCAGTTTTGAACTATATATGTACGTGATAATACATATAATATACAACATATACTTGTATACAATACAAAATATACACTGTACATAAAAGCAAACTTTAATGAAGTAGAATATTTTCATTATTATTATTATTATTATTATTATTATTATTATTATTATATAATTAAAAATCCCTTTAAAAAATATTAATTACAATTTAATGTAATCTTAATAGGCGAAACTTGCTTCAGGTACAGAACTGAAAGGGAAGATGATTGATTGTACACCTCAATCACTTAAACTACACTTTCATAATACAAACGTATACGACTATATATATATCATATACACACACACATATGTATGTAAGAGAGAGAGGAGAGAGAGAGAGAGAGAGAGAGAGAGAGAGAGAGAAATTTTCACCTGTAAAAATTATTGTTTACTTATTTATCTCATTCAATGAAGAATGAAGAAGATATTGTATATAAAAGCAAAATGTGCATACAGTAGAATGCTCGTTGTTACAGGAGTAGAGGAGTAAGGTTGCTTGTCCACCTGAGGTTGTTTTAATAGCGCCGCAAAGAGGAGTTTGAAAAGTTACGGAGAACGAGACCGGCCTGTGGAAAGAAGAGTTTCCTTAGACAGAGCTGGGCACTTGCGTTTTTTTGCCCGTTTTTTTTGCGGTACTGCGGTACTGCGGTACTACTACCGCACTACCAACCGTAGCGCATAACGCAGTACGCAAAGGATCGCTGAAAGTACAGCAGTACCGCTACCGCATTCAAATTTCCCGCGGTACTTTCCGCGGTACCGACCAACACGGTAGTACCGCAGTACCGCAGTACCGCAAAAAAAACCGCAAGTGCCCAGCTCTGGCCGTCCTTTCCTAGTCTATTTGCACGGTCCTCATTTGGGATGTAGCCCCTCGTACAGTATTTGTATCACAATGAAGTGCCGTATACAGTGTCAACACTCAGCATGGCTCGATTTGAGCTAGCGACCAAAAGTGGGTGGATATTGTTTGGTAAATGATATTCTTCAGTCTCAAGAAGCTTGCCGTAATACAGCGTAGTCATATAAATCTTTTGCCAATGGCGTATTTGCATCGACTATTTCATAGACTACTTTTTACTCAGGAAAAATGTTGTGTGTGTTGTGTTGTGTCTTTTCCGAGAGTGAATAAATTCGTCTGACGTTAGCCAGAACAAAATCAGTAAAGTGATACTGTGCGCTAAAGGGTTAACGATGCCGCAAGCAAGCCGAAGTATGTTTTGCCCCGACGTCCTAAAACCTAATAGATAGTTAGCGATCGACATTCTTTCGGCTCACGAAAAAGGAAATACTTCATTCAGTCTTTTAACTTTTTAAAGTCTGAATTTTCTTTAGGGATAAGTTACGAATATGCGTGTATTTGAAATAGTTCAAATTCGACTCAGTCGTCCATAAGGGGTTAGCGTAAGAAAATGGGAATCCGTACATGGTAATGAGGAAAGATATATAATACTAAATACAGTTTTATAATCACTATAAAACGAAAACTTAAGTCCTTTCCCACAGATGGTATCTTTAAGGGGGGAAAAAAATGAAAAAATATATATTTAATGAAATAAAGCTAGCAGAAATGTGAAGCTACCTTCACAAAATTAAACCAAAAAAGGTTCATGAGCGCCTAACATATGCATACCCTTGCGTGTTAAAAGAAACAAATAGACGTAACCCTCTATTTATTACACATAACTTTTAATGCACCTCTCACGGAAAGAGGTGTTCTCTCAGACTGGAAAACTGCTAATGTTACACCACTGTTCAAAATAAGGTGATAAAGAGGAAAACCGAGAACTCTAAACTTCTTAGTCTAACTACCATGGTACTGCTAAATTATTTAGAAAGAAATAACCTATTTAACGGACACATAGGTCAGTTCAGGCAAGAACCAACCAACTTTAATGAAGTTATTAGTTCTGTCTGTTTTGTCATTATGTTAGTTTCTCGGAGACACTAGTACCGGACCGGTTTTTCAGTAACGTAGTAAAAACCATACTGACAATAAGACACGGATGGATGTCATCTATCCCTATTTTCTGAAAGCTTTCAACAAAAGCAAATGCTACGTGAGGTGTTTGAGAGCGCATACAATTAGATAAGCAACTGGTTAAAGAACAGAGAGCGCAAAGAATGGTTTTAAATGAGATATTGGACAGATTGAAATATTATGTCAAAGGGAGTGTCTTTGGGATATAATTACGAGTAGGACAAACTTATTTATAATATTCATCAAAGACATAGTCATAAATGATTTAGAAGCGTAGGAGATAATAATTAAAATCGAAGTAATATTCAGAAGAGAATAATTTCATTAGGACTTGCAATGTAAACAGGGAGGTTCATAAAATGTGCAAATCGAAATACTTGAATAGGCTTTTCAGTAACTTTAACGTTCCCACCATCCCACCAATAAATAGTTTCTAACATTGACCGCAATAGGTTCTCTTTTTGGTTTAGTTTTATGGTTATATAGAGTCAAAAAGAGAGCGCTAAGTTGCTGGTTAGTGTCTATTTGACCCCCAGTTTGGCACCTAATTCAAAGAGGAATCCTTCCGTAACCTTTTCTGATAAGTAGTAGGGAAGCAAACGCTTTAAATTTTTCATATCATTGAGAACTTTACTGATTATACTGTAGATAAGATGTCAGATACGTGGCAGGAAGAGATTGTAAACACCAATCGAACAAGGAAGCACTCCAACGGGGATGTTAGGGAAGAGACGGGGAGTGCTGGAACTCTCGTTTCTCCTGTCACTGTCCTCCTAAGCTGATTTTTTTTCCGTGTGTCATCTACCCTGTGAGCAGTCCAGCATACTCTTAAAAACACACACCTTCCTCTATTCCTCACTACACATACAATACATGCATATTACATACCACACATTCTTTTTAAAATTAAAAAAAGCATCGTTTTTAAGAACTTTGACTTCGGCTTTCTCTTTCTTTTTCCATGACGGGGAGGGACATTTTTGTGGGCGCTCGCCCCTGGCTCCGCATTCTTGCATAAAAAATAGTGGAATTTAATACATATAAATAAAAGCAAATTTATAGACATACTCAGAGAAAAAAAACGTTAACTTAGCGAAGAAATTACTACATACCAACCTCGTCATTGCTCCCTCCATCCTCATTTCTCACATTGGCTTGGGAGTGACGTTGGGACAGTCCATGGCTAGATTTTGTTTTAACAGATTAATACTCAAACGTGTCCAAGTTGTAAAGTCATTTCAAAACTTTCAAAGGAAAACTGCGAATTATTATATGAAACATAATAATTGTTAAATTACATTACATTATTAAGTTAAATTGTTATTCAATTACGTTTGTAATATATATTTTTTATAACAGAAAGGTGATTAAATTATTTACACACACACACACACACACACACACACACACACACACACACCCACACACACACACACACACATATATATATTACAAAATGACTAATATCTATAAAGCTTACATTGCATTCATGATTTTAAAAGATTAATTTTATTTTTAGAGAAAGAAAACTCTTTAACAGCAACGTGCCGTGTTAAAGTTGCTAAACAAATAGCTAAAAAAAAAGACCATTAGCATTCAGCTTATATCAGTCATTAACAAAGAAACATGTATTAATTTTACAAATATCAAAGTTATTTTGAAATTTTCTTCAAAGAAGTATTCAGAATACGCGTAAATTTCAGACGTATGTTGATTCGTAACATTTCGTATGAGTTTCTTCCAGAGTGTAGAGAGAAGTAGTGAAGAATAGGTGTTGTGAACTAGTGAAGAATATGATGAGTACCACGTATAAGCTGGTGGTGAAAGTAAACGAAAAAAACAAAAACATTTGGGGGTCAAAATTTGTAAAGACTTACTAAAAATCATGAAAAGAATCTATTTCCTCGTGCCCAAATCGCGAACCAAAGCGGGTATTAAATCTCATTTCGAGAAAAACTTAATTATAAAAAAAATGGGAATATTTCACTAAACCTGCGTAAAATCAATAGTTAGAATTCAATTATGAGTATGAAGTACAATCTTAGACTCCTCCTAACCTTGAGAAAGATAAAGAATAGGCCAAAGAACGTTCAAAGACGAGAGGCAACAAAATAATAACCGACTCAAGAAACAAGAAATGAGGAAACGGATTAAGAAAACCAACAACGTCATATTTCCATTTAAAAAGTAGACAATTACGAGAGGATATAATTGAAGTTTATAAAATTTAAAAAAAAAAAAAATTAATTGATAAAATTGATGCAGAAAACCTTTTGGAGAAGATAACAAAGATATGACCAAATGGAACGGACGGAAATTAAGGGAAAAGAAGAAAGGAGAGATTCAAAATATGACGTTGGAAAATATGTATTTCCCGGTAGAGTTGTACAGTCGTTTCAAAAAATCCTGTAGTGAAACTGCATGTTGCTTACATATATATATATATACAGTGGAGAGAGAGAGAGAGAGAGAAGAGAGAGAGAGAGAGAGAGTATATAAGAAAAGAGTATTTCAAAACAATGTTAAATATAACGTAAATATATATATATATATATATAAGAGAGTAAATAATGGCTATTGTGATCTGCATACATAAAAGCACTTAAATTTGCACATATTTTTACACATAATTGGATTTTTATTCGTACGACTATTTGCATCTGTATTGAATGGGCAAAAACAGCGAATGAGAACATAAACTTTATACCCACCCGCTGCCCTCCACTTACAACCTAAGCGGGCATACCGCTTAGACGTACCCATCAAAGCCCCATCAAAGCCAGCCGTATCTTCGGCTATACCGACTAGTTAAGATAAGGATCTGGGCGCAGGATTGACCGGGGCTTATAATGAATTCAATATTAAACTCACCGCCCGTACAACAGCTTCGCCACGCCAGTGTGAAATATTAAAAAAATCCTTCACAGACTCCACTCTTATACACTATTCAATATGCTGAGCATGGTGCCTTCGTATATATTGCAGGGTACCATTTGTACCCAAAACTCAAGGCCACGGGGATTTTGAGACGACTTCGACCAATCAAAACTCGGTTCTCGGCGGATGTCTCGTTCTGACTGGCTGAAAAGATGGCATCGGAGAAGATGAGAAGCACTTTTCTTTTACGCTTTTATCTATCGAGAGAGAGAGAGAGAGAGAGAGGTCAGTCTAATAGATAATGTTGTTGGCGATCAAACGGATTTCGTAATTCTTTTTTCATTTCATTTTATAATAATGATATTAACATGATTTATAAGAATTTTATATTAGTAAAGACATGATCGTTCGTTACGCAAGTGGGAATTAAATTTTAAAAAGACATGAATAATATATATGTATATATATATATATATATATATATATATATATATATATATATATATATATATATATATATATATATATATATATATATATATATATATATATATCTATCTGTGAGTAAAATCTTTAGTTATTTTAAAGGAAAATAACTAAAAATAAGACTTTTGAAATTTGGTATGTGGGTACCCACTTAAAAATATCGACTTAAAAGACTCCCCATCCACGTTAAAAAAAAAAAAAAAATCTAGGAAGCCCTTGGACAGACCGAAGACCGAAGACTGAAGTCTATACCCAGACCTCAATGAGGCCCTTGCATGCGATCCAATCGGTAGCAAGGTATTAACAATGGGTAGCAGGACTCGTTTAAGAGTAATCAAATGGGTATTAAATTAGCAGTGAATTGGTACACGTAAAAAAAGGGTGTTGAAAGAACTGATTAAGAGAAGCGAGAGGTGAAGTTATTGGCTCTTATTAGAGAAGGGTTGGTAATGAACTATACATTGGAAACCAGCTCTCTCTCTCTCTCTCTCTCTCTTTCTCTCTCTCTTTCTCTCTATCTCTCTCTATATATCTCTCTCTCTCTTCCTATATATATATATATATATATATATATATATATATATATATATATATATATATGTGTGTGGAGGTATAACTGCATCTCTGACATGCTATTTAGCATAATAAATTACATCCTTCACTGAACATGATACGCTCGTAATAGGGTCCAAAATCACGCTTCAAACAAGTGAAGAATGATGTTATCTTCATGTTCTCTTATGCAAATGTCAGTTTTTCTCTATCCTGATATACAAATCGGGTCCTTTCATTAGCGAGAGTAAAACCAACTTCACGCATTTGGTGGTTAAGTGCTTGTCATTATGTGTTCGACCCTCGTCATTAGATTGACTTCATCTCGTGTTGTATAATAACATCTCACGGAAGTATCTTACCTTCGATCCCCGCCAAAAATGTATACATTTTATGTCTTCATATTGGCTCATTGCATGAAAATAAAGTTATCCATGACATTTATATCCTATACGAATTTATGCATTATATACAAATCTAAAAGGCTATTATGTTTTCAAACGCGAAAGTATATATATATACAGGGTGAGTCAAAAGTCTGGAAACATAGGAACTATGTATATTTGCATGTATATTTGCATTGAAAAGCATAGGTCGTATGTTTCCAGACTTTTGACTCACCCTATATATATATATATATATATATATATATATATATACTTAACTTAGAGTAAGTACAAAGTAATTCTTCTTGCATGAACCTCTTTACCGCCAGAATTAACCTCAATCGATAAAATCATCAAATTACAGCGTCGGCGAAAGGCAGAGAAAAGCCGTGGCCAACCCGAGTAAACAACAGAGTGTGAGGGTTACCCCAAAATGTTCCTTCTTCGTGGGTCTACCTCGTGCCCGGTGCTTAAATGTGTGATTCGGGCACGCCAGGTCAAAGGCCAACCTGCCCAGTCCTACATCCTGCTGACCTACCCAGCGTCTGCTCGTCCTGCAGGATAATGGATGACCTTATATGATTCTTTCTCACAGAGAGAGGATTATGTTTAAAAGAGTTGAAAGAAAGAAAAATTCTGTAAAGGAGAAACCACTCTGGTGCCTCGAGGCTGTCCATTGCATGGCTATGCTAATTAAAGAGAAATAAATATTTGGCAGACTTTTTTCTACGTGGGGAAAGGAGGGCCTGAGCAATTATTATCTTTTAATTTCGGTTTTACATTCAATGTATAAAATGAAAATTAAAAAGATATTAAAGTTAAACGTGAACGTACGACATTTATACTATTTCAAAATAGTATAAATACTAATTCAAAAATGATTAGTCAGAGAGAGAGAGAGAGAGAGAGAAGAGAGAGAATAACGAAGTTTGTGTGAAATTTAGCCTTTTACACGTAAACAGATGAAAATAGAAACGTATAAACTCACTGTTTTATGCATTTAGCTTTTCAGCAACAACATCGTAACATACGAAATGTTGGTAACTTCGGAAAGCAAAACTCATTTCTATTCAACATGATAATTTAAGGAATATCTTTATTTAATGACCGAAAAAGTGTAAAATCTTATATTTTGCAAAGACATTCTACTCGCTTCTCATGCCTGTAACTTTCCACTAAAAATATTTGACGTGTATACAGTGCATACACGAAGACTGTATGTCGTATACAGTCTATCAAAACAAACTAAACTGCGAAGCCTTGTTAATAACGTTAGCTAAATGAAGAATTAAACAGTTTTCATTTAACGTGAAATTTAAACACAATACACTTAAAAGCATCTTAAAGAATTATCACAACAATAGCTGTAGACGTTTAATACAACTGAAACAACACAGATGATACAAACATAGTCGGTCAAAGTTCATAAAATTTTCTATAATAATTGTACACAAAACCACCATATACCTTAGTTAGTCTTGGTTTTGCTTCCACCCGAATTGTTCATTCTGACGAAAATCAAGCTTGTTACTCCACATTAGACCTACAGTTTAGCGTGGAATCCGAACCACGCCCCACCAGCAGCCCAGCGCCTTAACCACTAGGCTACCCAGGGTACCAGTTTATCTACCAACCAATTTTTTTTATTGTGTGGAAGGATAAACAGCTGGGTTTTGCTGCGCGCCGCCTGCCGTCACCGGTTCTCGATCCCGGGGCCGAAGGATTCGTAGTCAGCGCTGCTAACCATTACATCAACGAGGCGCATATATATATATATATATATATATATATATATATATATATATATATATATATATATATAAATATAATTGGTACTGTTGTTGCTATAATTAAATGGGTTGCTGATATAGTTGTTATGGGGGTCACCAGTTTGTTCATACTAGTAAGCAAGGAAAAACATACATTGTACGATTTTTCTCTTTAATTAGAATAACATCTTGTTCACAATGAATAACAATTAATTAATATTGCAATGTTCAAAAGGTACAGGAGAATACAACTGAATAACTTACAATAACTTACAATGTTCAAGTTACAATGATTGAATTAGAGGAAATAAATGTCAGTGATATAAAGAAACAAGCATCGAATAAGGTAATTGACAATTAATTATTAATTATATAAGAATGCGCAAAGTATTTGTGGGGAGAAAACGAATGGATCTTTACTTTGAGAGCACAGCGCAGCGAAATAGTCTATAGTGTGAGGCTCACGGGAAGAGCTGTTAGGCTCTCGGAGGCACAACGAAGACTGTGATTTGTTTGATGTCCTTTTATTTCTTTTTGAGGTTCTTTCTTGAAAAGGTTTTTCTTCGAAGATTTATTGCAAGGTCTCAGTTGCCTGTAGAAAATTGCTTTTTTTTCCCCAACTGCTTTATGGTTAACGGTAAGCAATGTAAGCTGTAATTTCGAGGCTGATCTGTCGTTCATGATTTCGTCTGTTTCAGCGTAAAGCTCTTTTCATCGAGAACGAAGGTCTCTCAGTTCGATAAGGAGGCTGCTTTTGACATGTGGCAAGTGCCTTTCTCAACTGGTTTGATCGTAAAGACAATGGGACCATATGACATTCCGAGGAGCTTGTATTTGCAATGCTTTTTCGTATGGTTGCTTTTCATGGCTGGATTTATGGTTAGGGCACAGTTCTTTCATGCATCACGTCATTTTATATATATATATATATATATATATATATATATATATATATATATATAATGTAAAGATGCCCCCACCACGATTCTAATCCAGCTCCTCTTGAGTAAAAGAAGAGGGCGCTGCCACTACGCTTGAGAAGTTAAAAAAAAGTTAGTATACTCTGGTAGGTATTTCAACATGTACCCGAAGGAACACATAACACTTTCTTGTCCAGAAACTTTTTTCGTACATTATAGTTACAGTTTTGTAATTCTACACTTTAAATTTTGTGATTTAGAACTGATCTTAAGTAGTATATTTATATATCTAATAATTGTACACTTGGCACCTAAAGTACAGCGTACCCATAAATTATTACCTTTCCAAATTCAATTGAAATTGAATTGAATTTGTAAAGAGAATTTATGGACACCCTGTAAATCTATTGCATTTTCATTATTTTATGAATAGACATACTTAGAAAGTAAAAAGAATAAAATACCTAAAGAAAGCCACAATATTTATCAATTAGTAATTTTTTATACTTTTTAGCGATTTTGTGTTTGCAGGTGATTTTTTCACGAAATTGTACATGTATCATTTTAGGTATACTGCATACACAGATATAATACAGTGTATCGATAAATTGTGTAGCTATAAATTTATATGTATATAGATAAAACTGCGACAGAGTTAGAGGATGATCCACAAAAAAAGCGTTCCTAAAAAATATTTATGTAACACGTCATTTCCGGCGATATCTTTTTTTTTTAGCACCCTGTACTGTCGGTGCGAAGAGTACCAAAATTAATAAGAGTGCCAAAAATAACAAACTATTATTTAAAGTGGCTCCCAAGTACCAAATTCATAGCGTACTAAACTCTGATATATATATATATATATATATATATATATGCTGCAAACCCACAAGGAAAAAGAAAAACGATTCCAAGGCCTTTCGTGTATTCAAAGCTACACCTCGTCAGGGAATGACGTGTTTTATTTCACGTGTTTTATTGTGAAATTCATCCCATATATATATATATATATATATATATACACGAGTATATTTAATCATCAATGCATTCATAGTTTAAGTGGAAGTATGAAGAGTTAAACATCTTTTTACACACACACACATATATATATATATATATATATTTGAGAAGTGGAATATTAGCGAAGATTGTGAACCTCTTCCCTTGTTCGTATGGAAAGACGAGTGGTGTAAGCAATTATTCGTATTTTTGTCTTCTCGCCCTTCCTAATTGGTTAATTTTTCCGTAATTTTCCTCTCATTTTCCCCTAATTTCATTTTTCCGTAATTTTTGCGTTAATTTTTCGTGTTCTATTTTTATTTGTTTTTTTGTTTTTGGTTTTAGTATTTTTTTCGTTTATTTTTTTTTTTTTTTTTTTCAGTTTTGGAGTAAAAAATGAATTAAGAACAGTTTTTTTTTTTGGGAGGGTTTCTTGTCTATGGCTTGTTATCCATTCATTTTTTTTAAATGTTATTTTTGATTTTTTTCTCTCGTACAGTTTTAATTTATAAGATTTTGAGGGGTTTAAAGTGTTGATTAATCCCGTTTTTTTTATTTTCAAAAAATGTGATTTACATTTGGATAAATTACGATACTCAATTATTAATTATTATTATTAATTAATTATCCAAAACCTCGTGAAGTGATAATATATGAAATAATTTATCATATAATAAATAAAGGCACCCATATAACTTATGATTATTACTTTTAGTAAGTTATCAGCTGGATTTAAAATTCCATCATGCTTTCGCCGATACTATATAGGTATATAAGACCAGTTTCGCGCTCGAACCCGAAGTTAAAAATGTCTAGACACCTCAATACCGCGCGATGCGGGTTCAAATCCCGCTCGTGACCGAAATTACAAATGCTTATTATAAACATTCCTAAAATCCTTCTTAAAACATGACAACATTTAGTGAGAGTAAAGATAATATTGCTCTCTCTCTCTCTCTCTCTTTCTCTCTCTCTCTTTCTTTCTCTCTTTCTTTCTATCTCTCTCTCTCACACACACACACACGCGCGCAAACGCACACACGTAGAACGAAGCTCTCACTTTTATTTATTGTCCAAATATCTCTTCCTTTCAGTGAGATTTTTGTCCTCTCTTAATTATTTTCCTTTTCTTCTTCTTCTTTGAGGAGAAATGAGATAGTGTTAACACGATTTAATTATAGTCCGCAATCTATTAAGCTCTTGTTCTCCTTTCACAGCATCATTTTTTCCTACTTTTTCCTCCTTTTCCCCCCCCCTCCCCTTGTTTCCCTACACGAGGGGAAACATTTTATTTTATAAGATATAAATTTCAAACCAAAAAAAAGTGAACAAAGTTTTTTTTTGTTGTGATATATATATATATATAATATATTATATATATATATATATATATATATATATATATATATATATATATATATATATATGTATAAGTTTTTAATTTATTAGTTTCGAACGATACGTGGGAATTTGAACCACAGGTCGGTACATCATCTGAACGAAGATGACGTCATTCATCCAGCTAATAAAAAGACCTATTGTTGCTCAGTTTTGCTGATCTACCGAGAAGCGGTGTTGCGAAGTGGTCAAGACGTAGCCCATACAATATGTGTGTGTGTGTGAATCAGTGTATCTAAATTTGTTTCTTACTTCTCTTTACCTGCAATCACAGCAAACTTTAAATTAACACTTCGAATAATGGTATTAATGGCACAACGAAAGCAGAGCCCCTCGAAAGGATCTTGGTGACCTCACACCTCCAATTATGTCCGAAGACGAAGACGAAGACGAAAGACGAAGACAAAAACACGACGGAACGAAAGAAAAACCCTAAAACTCAAGCCAAATCAATTACTAAAAATTTGATGATCCGTGTGAGTAAAGAATGACTTTAATTTTGAAAGTCGTCTTAACGATCAGATGGAGAGGTCCATCCCTGTTTTTGGTATGTCCGTAACCATAACTGTTCTTCTGAAACTCATTTTCTTCAGCACGGGTAATATTGTTGTTGTTCTGAGCTTTTAACAACATTCCTAACTTTTGCTGTGAATGTTGACACTACTGACAATTTAACAATCACGAACAACCAGCCAACTGCAAAGTATGAACGACGTGCATCTTATTCCCTTTACGTCAGTGGTTCCCAACCTAGGATAAATTACCCGATTGGGGTAATGACAACTATTTTGTGGGGTAATGTCACGCGATCCAGAAGTTATAAAAAAAATAATATTGTGATAATCCAGAAGTTACAAAAAATAATATCTAATGATTTGGGTAATGGAGCTACATTAGAATTGGGTTTTAGGTAACCATACAAAAAAGTTTAGGAACCACTATTTTACACCATACCCTTCTTCTATCGACTGTAAATACACATCGTTCACTACAGTTACCATTATTAAAGGCGATTTTATCATTTTGCCATTTCAATACAAGTTTCTTCGTAAGAATTTCTGCAAAATCTGAAAAACGTTTTATGGGCTGCAGTCGTAAATTCTCCGTGCGTTTATGTTATATCTTGGCAGCTGTTTCAGTTATAAGATCTTTCAGGTGATTAGCTGTGTGTTGTTTTTGTTGCTTCAACACTTATAGTTTCAATTATCAAACTTCCATTCATTATATACAATGTGCAATTACGTCTCAAAAAGAATGATCACATCTACTTGCTATATCTGCTTGCTACATCTACTTGTTATATTTACTTTAAGGCAAACTTGGGTATTACGCAACTCATCAGATATTATTTTCATAATTTCAGAAGGGTTTTCAGTGAATTTTATTCTTATTTCTTAAGGACTGATTGACAATTTCTTTTTTCAGCTCATCTTCGATAGGACTGACAATTTTTCTTTTAATATACAATAAGCAAGAACAGAAAATGAACTCTCATTCACAATATCCAAGCAAAAGGCAAGCATGAGGGCTTCAAGCACTTTCTCATCCATAAAGTTATTAATAACTTATTTTTTAAACATTTCACTCAAAATAAGTTGTTTGTTTTTATTCTATATTAATTTACCACGATCAGTTATTCTTTTCGTGGAAAGATTTTCTTTGTTTTTGTAAGGAATGTTTACATTCGTCAGGATTGTGCCTGGTCGAGTGCCTTTCATTTCGAAAAAGTGCTCAAACTTAATTTATTAATTTATATTCCTTCAAATTAAAATTCCAAATTTGAGATAGATAGATAAGAGAGAAAGAAAGGGAGAGAGAGCGAGAGAGAGAGAGAGAGAGAGAGAGAGAGAGAGGGGGGGGGGGAGAATTGGCATGGTCTTAAAATAATGTATACCTGTAGGCAGCATATGTACTTATTAAACGCCTTACCATAGTCCAAATATTTAAAATAGAACCCCTAAAGTGATTTATGAACCTTCGTCTTTTTGTACCACTTTGTTTAACGTCATATTAACGCAGTTAATAGCTATTCATAAACGCAAATAAATCAAATTCCTTACTCAATCATGAGAGACTCGGAATGCAATAGAGAATATACAGGGTATTTCTAAAGTCGCGCAACCCAGTATATTACAATTTCACACAATATAGGAAAGACAGGTTACGCTATTTCTCTCTTTTCTTACATTTTTTACAATGTATTTTCTGCCTGTGTTTTTCGCAGTGTTTTTTTCTGTGGTTTCTGCATGCCGTTGTAGATAAGTTCTCTTATTGCGTTTGTGTGTAGTCAGTCGATCCTAGACAGTTCATATAATCATATATTACGCATAAGCGAAATTATCCAATAAATAATGCTTAAATTTACTGATCCGATAATATATCATCAATATACCTAACATATATATATATATATATATAGACTCGTGTGGGTGTGTATATATATACACACACTCGTGTGGGTGTATATATATATATATATTATATATATATATATATATATATATATATACACTCGTGTGGGTGGGTGTATATATATATATATATATATATATATATATATATATATTATATATATATATATATATATATATACATACAAAAGTTATTATGGAGACAATTCTTCATCACACTCAGCACGATATATACACAAATTTTAAGTTGTTTTCAAAGAAGATCCGATGTATAGGTTGTACTGTACAGTAATGTTACACACTTCGCATAAATACTCTGACTGTGCAATTTCGGGAAAAAAGTTCGCCTAAAAATCTAAAAGTTCTAAAAAGCTTAAAAAATTACTTATTAGTAATGAAAAAATTAGTAATTAGTGAAGTATTTTGTATTTGTTATTAATAAAATTTCCAGAATTTTATTAGTCGCAAAATACAATAAAATATTTGTTAAAATTTACTCTACTAATTATAATTTTTTATGCTTCTTAGAAATCCTATATTTCGAGTCGAACTTTTTCTCCAAATTATACGTAATGTGGTCATAAGTGTATCAAGAATATAAAATACCGATAAACCGTTTTTTTCCTTTTGAGAAATTACAAACGCATTTTGTCTCAAATTTTAATATAAGTCAGATTAGCGTATGCCAGAATTTCTCTATGAGTACAGTCATTTTTACACTTGTCTTTTATACACTTTTACAAAATTTTATGAATACAAACCCGCATTTTGATCATCATTCTATGTCTGTGTATAATATATCGTATCTGTAACCTTTAATTCTATGTTTTATATTACGGTTTATTAATAAACTCTCCTCTTAAAATAATACTTACATTGAACTAAAATCCTCGTGGCGGAAATGTTATGCAAAGTGGTGTGGATTAGTTTCTTCTGGAAAAAAGTCAGTCTTCACAAGAGCCGTCCGCGAAATATTGTTAGTCGGGGTTGAAAAAGATTTGTTCGCGTACTGCCGCGTGTGAACCAAAGAAAATATTGCGTTCTTTGCTAAGATAGGTTTATTTTTACGTTTATATTGTATTACTCCTCTACTATTGCCCGTGATAATAATAATAATAATAATAATAATAATAATAATAATAATAATAATAATTAAATCTTTATTGGTAAAGATTAATATTACAATACTACAATTTATAATATTACTCTATTTTTTATAGAATTTATTTACTTATTTCTACGTGAGTAGTATGACCCTTAACCATTAGGCTTTACTGGGCTCTCTGTCCTTTGCACTGAAAATTGTACCTGTATTCTACGTGTACCGTTTTCAGAACAATAAAGAATTTGAATTATATAATGTATTTTAGATACGAAAATTGTACGGTAATTGTACTTTTAATTCAAAACTACAATATCCTCTTTATATCTTCGCCTTGTAAGTTCTTAAATGCATGGTTCTTGTCTCCGTACTAACAGACAGATTGTATACATACATGCCAAAGGGTACCTACTAGGGGTTAAAACCGGTATTGAAATACCGGTATTAATACCGGTATTGAAGAAGTACAAATAATACCGATACCGATATTATAGGTTTTCGGTATTGAAAAATTGCTATTGTAAATTTAGGCAATTTAGTCCTCCGATAAGACTGAAGTGGAAGCAGATTCATTACTGAGTGAATACATGCAAGAAATGGACAAACTAGGAAAAGTGCCATCTAAAAAAAATTCCATTGATTTTGATGTTACTAATGAATTTAAAAGCTTGGAAGTTACTTACAGAGAAGTGAGAATTTAGAGAAGCTGTACAAGGCACTGCTTTCAATTAAACCTACAAGTGCAGAATCAGAAAGAGCCTTTTCTGCTGCAGGCCTATTTCTGACGAAACTGAGATCAAGTCTATCTGAACAATCCCTAGATGCTCTTTGTTTCCTCAAAGCATACTTTCAAAATCAAATAAGAAATAAATATTTAGATACTAATAATTTCTATCTACCCCAGTAGTTGTATAATAATAATATGCTAAAAAAAAATTCAAATATATTTTTATTACAATTTTAATTTACTGTATAAACTTTTTCGAATAGAATGCCATCTATTTGGAGTTGGGTCATTAATTTATAGTAAATATGGTGAGTACTGCAAGTCCCTCAGACTTGTGGGAGGGTTGGTAGGGTGGCACCATAATAAATCAAAATAAATTATTTTTTTCATAATACCGGTATCAATACTGGGATTAGCATAATTGCCTCCAAATACCGGTATTGAAAATTTTCGGTATTATGCAAGCACTAGTACCTACAGCTTAACGTGAAATCCGAACCACGGGTCACTACATCATCTGGACCTAGACCACTCATCCAACTGAAGACATTAAAGTCGAGGGTTCGACTCCCGCTGGTGTATAGTAATAATAATCCGGACCGCTGTGCCAATTTCTCTCCCTCCTTACTGAAGACATCAGTAACAAATCAAACGAATGGATCCGACCACAATAATTTTAGATAAGTTTTACATAAAAAATTAAAATTTTCTTTGTAAATAATTTCATTTAAAATTTTAACGTAAAATTTATAATATTTTTTTACTTTTATTTACGTGTCGAGATTGATTAATAATGTATTTCCTACAATATTACAATGAATTCACACGTAATATATATATATATATACACACACGAGACGTCGCGAGTACGAGGGGCAAACTCGCCAAACCAGTTTTGAGAGAGATGCCTTTAAACTTTGTGACTATTGTGTACGTGTGTACGAGAGGCACATAGCGCAAATACACGCATTGAAACTAACTACATTTTGAGCGTACGAGGGTGCGGGGCGGTATTTGGCTATACCAAATCAAATTGATGTGGATAGGTGTGGGGGGGGGGGGGTTGAAATATTAATTCGTGGAATAATCGCAAATTTGCAATATGGCGAGTTTGCCCCTCATACTCGCGACGCCTCATATATATATATATATATATATATATATATATATATATATATATATAATAATATATATATATTATATTATATATATATATATATATATATATGGAAGATCAAAGTTATAATTACGTAATCCCTTTTGTTTTTAAATCTCTACTTTATTTTGAATCTTTACACAAAGTTACGTGGATTAATCTTTTCATTAATTAGAATAATGCCAAATGAGCCGGGGATACTTGGTTATGTGAAGTGGAGAGCGGGAGGCACCAACTGTATACTTTACCAGGCCGACTCAAGAGGAGAGGCAACGAGCCTGACCTCCGTGAAATGAAGAATCGTCGCACGAAACATCTGAAAAGTTTAAAAGAAAGGTATAAATAGACTCGTACTCGTTTCACAGAAAATACCCATCGTGCCCACGAGTGCTTCAAGATCTTTTTTACCCTTTCCCAAATCGCGAAACTCTTTTTTTCCCAAATTTAGAATTCCCACTCGAAAT
Source organism: Bathynomus jamesi (assembly GCA_023014485.1). Classification (NCBI taxonomy): domain Eukaryota; kingdom Metazoa; phylum Arthropoda; class Malacostraca; order Isopoda; family Cirolanidae; genus Bathynomus; species Bathynomus jamesi. The sequence goes on along the minus strand of JAJOZX010003098.1, from coordinate 432,136 downwards.
ATTCTTACTCACGGACCGGGGTTGAGAATGAGGATGACATTGAATGGGAAATAATTGGATTTGTACCTCTATCTTTAGATGATGTAACGACCTTTGGTTCGGATTCCAAGTTAAAGCTGTAGGTTCCTTGGTTATACGGAAACAAAGTCCCGCACTTAACAAGAACAACTGATAAATACTTGAATCAGTATTTGTAGGTGTCTTTGCTGCTTACCGAAATATGCATAATACAGTAGTTTTTCGGTTGACATCGAGTTATTGTTTTAAATTTGTAACTAAAGTATATATTTAGTTTAATTCATTTTCGTCTTTGTAAGAAATTATTTTACAAAACAAACCGCAACTGGCAAGTTCCAGCACACCAACCTTAATAATTTCAAAAACCAACTGGACAGTTTCTTGTTCAAAGTCCATGGCCAGCCATGGCAGGAGGAAAGCGAAGATCAGCACTCTCCTCCACCAAATCCCAAAAATGAGGTGGGATGCTGCAGAGGGGAGCGGGGTTGACCCCGGGTCGATCCTGAACCGTCGTTCGAAACCATCATAAGGTATCATAAGATAGGCTTCGTAATAAATGTAATTTTTGGCCATAACCATAATTAGTGATAATAAAATTAACGAGTCATTTATTGTATTATTAAAGCTTAGAATTTGATTTTAATACAACCAATATTGTTAATTCATTAACATAAATTTTACCAATTTGTCTCTATTTATAAGCAAAATCAATTTAATTTTGTAATATAAAATACAATTAATTGCAAAGTCTAGATTACGTTTTTTAAATCCAATTGGTATTATTAAAATGCACGCAATTTTTTTTTGCGTCACCCTGTACAGAGGCGAATCCAGAGGTGTGCTTAGGGGGTTGGTGGCTTCTAACTTGGTGACCAAGGGATCACTCTAGATTCTAGAACAAAAATTAGACGAGAACCAGGCACTTCGGTGTGGTGCCATGTAAACATATTAGTATGGAGCGAGATTTTGCTTGACTATTTTCTGTAATAATGTAAACACAGCGTAAATATGTGGTCTGTAAAGAACAACACAATTGTAAATGTGTATTAACAAATAAGACAACAAGACATTTTTATAACCTTGCATTCAGTTATAGATATAACAATACATACACAACCATCACAACTTTTGTATTGTTTAAGATCTTTAAAATAAATATTAAAAATTACATAATTATTGCAAATGAACGTGTCTATGACGAAAGTTGTACCGTTCACAAGAGAATCTTTTCTTCACCAATATCGTGTTAATTTTCCTTGCTTTTATTTTTTATTTGTTTTTCGACTGGAAATTTTATTCGGGGGAGCAGGGGCCAGGTTCCGAGCGGGTAGGAAACCCTCTCAAATACGCCCCTGACTATATACTATATAAATTCTTGAGCCCATTGCAACTCGATCGAACTTACCTTGACCTGCCCTAACTTAACCTAATCCAACATTATATATATACTCACTTAATCGAACCTACAAAGAATGGATATCGCTAAAATGTCCACCGCTCGCTCGGACACAAAAGGTCAAAGTTGAATCATTGTTTGACGGAGAATTGAGAAGGAGACGCATCGTAATGCTTATATGCTAGCAAAGCCTCGTGTGGTTGGGGGGGGGGGGGGGGGTGGGGTAAGCTCGCACCCACGGTCTTATGACGAAAAAACCTTATAATTAAGATCCATATAAGGCGCTAATCCATCCTCACGCTTCATATTATGCAGCGAGGTTCGATTTCAAAGAACAATTGGAAAAACCCGAAGAAGAGATACGAAACACATTATCAATTTAGATGTCAAAGACTGTAATGTTTAAAAAGATTTTTTGTAAATTGTAACTCCAGTTTGTGATTTCGCATACTTATAATTCGGATTTATTATTATTATTATTATATATATATATATATTATATATATATATATAATATATATATATATATATATTATTATATATATACAGGGTGTCCCATAAGTCCCTTTACCTCTGAACCGTTTCCTACTGGAATAGGTGAGGGTAAAGTGTGTAAAAGGATTTATGAGATATAATATATATATATATATATATAGAAGTATGCGTCTCGGTGGTGTAGTGGTTAGTGTCGCTGGCTACGAATCCACCGGCCCCGGGTTCGAGACTCGGTGACGGCAGCCGGCGCGCAGCAAACCCAGCTGTTCATCCTTCCATACATAAAGAAGTGGTTGGATAAATGGGTACCCTGGTGGCCTAGTGGTTAAGACGCTGGGCTGTTGGTTGGGCGTGGTTCGGATTCCACGTTAAACTGTAGGTCTAAAGTGGAGTGAAAAGCTTGACATTCGTCAGAATAAACAATTCGGGCGGAAGCTAACCATAGGTTAACCATACGTATATATATTATATATAGAGAGAGAGAGAGAGAGAGAGAGATGAAAATTCTCTTCCTAAGTAAAACTTTTGCAGTGATGAGGACCTAGTAACAAAGTATGTTCCAGCAAGCAATTATTTCCTTCTCATCCCTCTGCATCATGTCGTTAAAGAATGCACGCATGCGCCTTTCCACGATAATTCTGAATGCACGATTTTGCCTTTCTTTCCTCTACGCTTCAATACCTTCTTAAGGTACCTTCATTCAGTGACCTTGGTCGTATTCGATCGCTTATGGAGAGTCATTGCTGAGCGATTTCTCACTTCAATTTCTGACCTCAACAAAATCTTTGGTGAAATCACTTTGATAAGAGAGAACATGTAAAATACGAGTTCGATACATTATTAATTTTGGGAATGAAGGGATCATAGTTTCAGAATTTATGAAGCGCTACTTTCCCAATTATTTATTATATATATATATATTATATATAATATATATATATATAATATTATATATATATATATATATATATATAAAATATAAATTATATATATATATATATATATATATATATATATATATATATATATATATATATATATATATACTGTATATACATACACAGCAGGGTATTCAAGAGACAAAGCGCGTATTCGCTTATCAATAATTTACGTATAATATATATATATATTCTCAAGGAAGTTTGCGTTCTTCAAGGCTATGGGAGTTAGGTCGTGCGATGTATGTGAACAGTGCACGCAGTCTAAACGAATTAAAGAGATTTTTCGTGTCATCGATAAATATACAGTCGGATGAACTGCTGCGCGTGTTTCACAACATGGAGCACCGTGTCCAGCTCTGTTTGAAGGCGAGAGAAGAACACTTTCAACCATTGCTTTAACTCCTTCAGAACTTTCGTTTTTACTGTTTATGTAATAAAGCTTCTAATTCATTGCACAATTTTTGGAACACACTGTATATATATATATATATATATATATTATATATATATATATATATATATATATATATATATATATATATATATATTATATAGGGGATGATGATGATGATGATGTCTGTCTGTACGTGAGAACCAAGGAAAGTCTTAGTAACACAACCACCCTTCCCAGTTCCCCCCTGGGGGGGATATATTGTAAATTTTAGCTAAACTACTTCCTTGCTTTAATATGTAAAATGAATAATGTTGCAATGATAAGTTTCCGGTACACTTCATAACTTTATAAAATAAACATATTTGAATTCTGGACCGATCCAAGGATTTCAGGTTGTATCACTAATATATATATATATATATATATATATATATATATTATATATATATATATATATATATATATATATATATATATAATGAGGAAAAGATGACTCAGGAAACAATTGACATTCTTGACGTAACAAAACGTTTTGGAAACACAGTTCCATCATCAGTGGCGAAAAAGACATTAATACACTTATGTTAAGGTGTATATATATATATATATAATATATATAATATATATATAACCACTAATTCTTAAAGAATAAACGGAATAGGAACAAGTTATTATAAAATTATTATTGGTATTATCGTAAAAATTATTGTAAACACTATTGTAAAAAAGAATAAAAAAATTTTATCGTAAAAAATGAGTTAAAATAATATAAAAGAAATTTCAAATGTAGAGAAAAATTGTCCATGTCTTTATAAGCATTTTGAAAGGAATGTCGGAAGGGCAAAAATAGACTGTAAAGTTTTATTCCTACAGAGCAATGTTTCTTAACATTTTACTGTTCAGTTTGGTAAATCGATTATGGAACGATTCTGAACCAATTGTATCGACTTTAAAAATATGATTGGTCCAAAATCGGTCCAGAAAGGAAGGATGGGCCGTTAGTTTTACCACGAAATCGTTCCATAATCGGTTCACCAAGTGAAACAATCAAATTTTTAGAGAACGTGTTCTGTATGGAACAACTTTGCTGTGTATGGTTGTAATAATAGTTGGTTGACTGCATGATGTGGTAAGTTGTGTGAAGAAATGATTAGTTGGTTTTCTTTGTCGCAGTTGAATTGTGTAAAATTCCGTTCAGAATGATTCTTCGTTTAGAGAGAGAGAGAGAGAGAGTTACAAGGAGTTACAAGGAAAAGAGAGAGAGAGAGAGTTACAAGGAGTTACAAGGAAGAGAGAGAGAGAGAGAGTTACAAGGAGTTACAAGAGAGAGAGAGAGAGAGTTACAAGGAGTTACAAGGAAAAGAGAGAGAGAGAGAGAGAGTTACAAGGAGTTACAAGGAAAAGAGAGAGAGAGAGAGAGTTACAAGGAGTTACAAGGAAAAGAGAGAGAGAGAGAGAGAGAGAGAGAGAGAGAGAGAGAGAGAGAGAGATATAAAGCGATTCCAAAATTTTATTAACCTCTGTCTGAAACGGGTGATTTGCGAGTATTGTGAAGTTAATCTTAATTATCAGATGGGAAAACTGTTGAGAGAATAGTTACGTACGACAAAATATTCTGATTTGGATAGAGGTCGGTTGGTTCGATGGGAAATACCCTTGGTATGCCGACCCTTTGTTTCATTTGCAGGATTGTTTGTCTCACATAACTTCCCTCGCAGTCAGCGCACGTATACATATAAACAAAGGAAGATCTAATAAATTTTGATAACTGCTTTTTGTATCGTAGAAGATCCTGTACTGACATAAGGTTAATGGATAAAAGCTTGAGATTACACTGCGGATACGAGTTATTAAATAACACTAATGTAGTATACCGTCGACTCCCAATGACGTTGGTAATAGTAATAATAACAGGAGTTAGCGCAATGGGCCGCATTAGTTACCAGTGCTAGTTTCTGGACCTCCTAATTGGTTACAGAACTATAGAGTCAGTTTCAGGCCGATAGTGCGAGATATGGCACCTTCAAATAGACGCCTAATTTGGGGGCTCATAATAGACAATTTTGGTTGAGATACGTTCCATAAAAATTTGTTTACAGATTTGTCGAACTCAAAAGAGTTGCAACGATTAGTTATAAAGCAATTTCTTAAGTATTCATTTCCCTGGTGAGGAGAAGATAAACAATTGGACACGCGTAGAAGTCACGAAAGACTGTTGATTCAACGCTCAAGAGTTTAAATTGAAGTGGTATTAAACTAAAGTAATTTGTACCCAATAAGGGTCTTTTTTCCCGAAAACTGAAGTGAGGAAGGAATTGATACTACGAGTAACAGGGACACACAAAAAAATTCAAATTTTTATCTTCTTTCTGTAAATTTTATATTTGGGCGTATTTGATTAAATAACTTCATGAAGTGAAACAGTTGCGAACATAACGCTTGTACAGGAGAAGAAGGAAACCGGAAGAACACTCACTGATCCAGTTCTGTTCTTGAAAACTAAGAAAAGTATACGCGAAGACGTCTAGGGCCCAATGGATGAAATGAAGGGGGACCCATCGCATTCCTTCCAACTAAAAATAATTTTTAAATTCAGGATGTCATTTAACACCAATCTTATCAATCTTATCAGTCTTATCGAATTTGGAAAGGTGAATTTATCTATTCATCTGTTTATCTAATTTACTGTACATAGTTATGTTCTCTGTTCTAAGTTCTCTGTTCTAAGTTCTGTTCTCTGTTCTAAGTTCTCTGTTCTAAGTTCTGTTCTCTGTTCTAAGTTCTGTTCTCTGTTCTAAGTTCTCTGTTCTAAGTTCTCTGTTCTAAGTTCTGTTCTAAGTTCTCTGTTCTAAGTTCTGTTCTCTGTTCTAAGTTCTCTGTTCTAAGTTCTGTTCTCTGTTCTAAGTTCTCTGTTCTAAGTTCTCTGTTCTAAGTTCTGTTCTAAGTTCTCTGTTCTAAGTTCTGTTCTCTGTTCTAAGTTTTAAGTAGTAAACAATATTTATATTTTCAGCAGATTCAAATCATTCGTTTTTCTTATTCTTTAGTTAACAAAATGTAAACATGAGGTTTCCCAGCGATACGCTTATATTCAGACAGGTGTTAAAATGCGGGTAGATTATGAGTGATTACGGATGGCTCGCTGTCCGTTAGAATTGAAATTTTTCATTTAACCCCGGTGAGCAGCCAGGAAGACTATGTCTTCCGGGAGAGCTTCCTACCGAAACCCTCTCGCTGTCCGTTCTGTGCCTTTCTCTGGCTTCATTTGGTTCTTCTTTGCCAAAAAACGTTAGAATTGAAATTTTTCATTTAACCCCGGTGAGCAGCCAGGAGAGCCGGGAGAGCTTCCTATCGAAACTACCTCGTTGTCCGTTCTGTGCCTTTCTCTGGCTTCATTTGGTTCTTCTTTGCCAAAAAACGTTAGAATTGAAATTTTTCATTTAACCCCGGTGAGCAGCCAGGAGAGCCGGGAGAGCTTCCTATCGAAACTACCTCGTTGTCCGTTCTGTGCCTTTCTCTGGCTTCATTTGGTTCTTCTTTGCTAAAAAACGATAAACTTACAAAAACTTTACTGGTTACTAAATGGAAATCAATAGGTTTCTGTAGGTATATATACTGGACTTTTCATAGTTTCCTTTTTCGAAATTTTGCCGAGGGTTTGGAAATAGCTTTGACTGTTACTTTTTAACACAAAGTTAATTGACTGATAAATACCATTTAACATTGAAAAAATAATGTTAATTAAGCCATAACGGGCGACTTCAAACTTTCCTTGAATCAAGCAAATTTCTTCCTCATTGTTCTTCTTCACAAGAACAGTTTTATTCGGTGTTTGGGTGACCTTCAATTGGTGGTCTTTAACGCTGTTTCCAAAAGAAACTGGAATTATATGTCGCATATTCATGTATTACGCAGTAATTGTTCCTCCACGTTACTCTCTCTCTCTCTCTCTCTCTCTCTCTCTCTCTCTCTCTCTCTTTTATATATATATATATATGGGATGAATTTCACAATAAAACACGTGAAATGAATGAATGCTGCTGTGGGTTTGCAGCATATATATATATATATATATATATATATATATATATATATATATATATATATATATATAACTCACCCCAGGTAACCTATAGTATTTAATATGCTGGGCTGCTATTCGGGTTCGAGTCCTAGCTCGGAGTTTGTTATTTCGGATTTGAGTAATTAAGTTGTTTCCTTAAAGGTTATATCTTTGGTTGTGTTGTACTTGTTACTCAAATTCTACATTATAAACTGGAGAGAACAACAAGCTTGACCTTTGCACGAGTAAACAATTAAACTGCGAGTCAAAAGTCCTGCCTCAAAAAATAACTATACAATAAATACTTTTGAGGGAGGACTTTTCATTCACCTTATACATATATATATATATAAATAAAACAATGTCATATATATATTACAGTGTTATATATTACAGTTAAAAGCGGCGGGAAAGAAACTTCGCTACAGTAAATTCCTTTTTATCTTAGTAAAGTTACAGTTTCAACAGTGAGGTTTTAATTAACTCCATTGAGAAATAAATCAACGAAAGAATAAATAAAAACGTATTGACAATTGGAACATGGAAAAGTAATTGAAATCTTGCTTTTCATGTTTACCCCATACCAGGGCACCACGAGGTGACAGCCACGGGTACGAAGTGTTTGAACTCAAGAGCGAGTGAACAAGGTTCATTTTCGAACAAGTATTACCCCCAAAATATAATTGTTTAAAATAAACTTACGACAATAATATCTTCATTATATATACATATATACAGGGTACTTCAAATTTTTTTTTACCATTTATATGGTACTAATATGTTATTGCTCACCACTTATAGTTTTTTTTTTGGTTTACGTAAGTACTTGTGTGTTTATTTGCTTGTGTTTTAATGGAAATGTTGTTAAAAATAATAATAATGTTAATAATATTTAACAATAATAAATAGACAGTATTGAAATATATTTTTGTTTACTGTTTATCTTAATTACTGTGGCAGTTCTCATTCGATTAAAAGAAGACGCGTTATTACTGTGTGAAAATGGATTTTACAGTCCATGTGAAATTACAGTATTATTTAAACTTGCATCCTGTTATTTTGGTCACTTTTGGGTTTTGTATCTTGCCCGTGACAATAAATTTCCCTTTTACATCGACGGACATTCTCTCTCTCTCTCTCTCTCTCTCTCTCTCTCTCTCTCTCTCTCTCTCTCTCTCACACACACACACACACGCAGAGGGACACTTGTCCAAAACATAACTTTCCTTTTCTCACTCTTTCGTTCCCTTTATCAGCGGAGCTTCTGTATTGTATTCAAATGACTTTGTGGTCAATTCGACAGTTCCAGTCGGATGTCTGACTTCGATAAGAGGTGACATCACTGCATTCTGACCACGGGAATGCCCTCTACTATGTACTTGGCTTCGTTTTTAACAATATATTATGACCGCTTTTGCCTATAATTACTATTATTATTATATTATATTATTATTATATCGTGGTTTGGTTTTATATACACACACACCACACACTCTGTATATATATATATATATATAATATATATATATATTATATATATATATATATATATAAATAATATTATATATATATATATATATATATATATATATATATATATATATATATATATATATATATATAATATATATATATATATATATTAATTGATGAACCTATTGCGCACTTGCTGAATTTCTTAATTGAATTCCCCAGTTCCCTCCAGAAGGCGTGACGATACTCCGTTCTTCAATTTTAAAAAACAAATCCCACCATTCAGAGATTAGACTCGAAAAGACAAAATAAAAATTTAAAAAATATAATAGACACTTAAAGTGAAGCTAAACTGGAGGCGCGTGATTTCCCGTGCACATGTCTCAGGTCTCATGAAATTCCAAGGAAGACACGTCCTGCTTCACAATCACGTCCTATATACATCCTAAAGTTTGTAGTCGCTGCAGGGATAAATGGGGTGCTCGGAGTAGAGGACACAGATAGATTTGAATCTTGAATGGGTTTAATTACGCTCTTAATAAAGGGTCAAAGTAGAGTAGTATTTTCGTTGCTATATTGCTACTAATACACACACACACACACACACACACACACACACACATATACTTACTTTATGTTACTTTATGTGAGTTCGAACGACGGTTCAGGATCGACCTGCGATCGACCTCACTGCAGCATCCCGCCTCATTTGCGGGATTTGGTGAAAGAGGGAATTGCTGTCTAATCTCCTCCTGCCCTCGTAGCCAGCCACGCATGGTTGGTCAGGGACCTTGCACAGAAATCTGTCCAGCTGGCTCTTGAAGTTATTCAGGTCGGTGTGTTGGAGATTCCTCACTTTCTTTGGTACTAATATATATATATATATATATATATATATATATATATATATATATATATATATATATATATATATATATATATATATATATACAGGGTACGGCATAAATTTATTTACCAATCACATCACATGGATTACTCAATATGGGGTATAATCGAAGCTAGAGTCTATGGTGAGAAACCTCGGAACTTCGATCACATGAAGACTGATACGTCGAAAGTTCGAGACGTTGAATAATAACAAAGAACTGTGACGTGCTATTTGTTGTTCAGTGGTTCAAAGAGGCAACGTGTGTACTGAACATGATGGAGGACACTTTGAACAATTTCTGTAATAAATAATAAACATTATTCTTCGCAAGCTGATTTCATTATTCTCGGTAAAGCGACTTATGCCGCACCCTGTGTATATATATACACACACACACATATATATATATATATATATGCGCATGAAGTTAAATATTTACACACACACACACACACAAGATATATATATATATATATATGCGCATGAAGTTAAATATTTACACTGACATTATCCTGATAATTTCTTTAATTCCAGCTGTCATTTTATATTTTTTCAAATAGACAGAAAAGGTCCCAGACAAAATTAAGATTTCATAGAATTTAAATAAGTTATTAATTAACTCTCTTAAATGTCATCCATTTAAACGCGACAGTTTTAACTTTATTTTAAGGGTCGAAAATCCAATACGAAACGACTTATTTGTATTTTGTGGACCTTTGTTTGCACTCTTATATATATATATATATATAGGGCTTATCAGAGGGGGGGGGCTAGGAGGGCCATTTGGCCTGGGCCTCAAGCTTAAGGGGGCCCTCGAATTTAGAAACTTTCAGGTTTGAATATAATGTTTTGCAGTGAAAGTAATAATTGGGTTTAGCTATGGGCCTCTAAAGCTGGAAGTGGCCCGGGCCTCTCTGGACCTCTGAGAGGGCCTGTATATATATATATATATATAATATATATATATATATATTATATATATATATATATATAAAATTCAGGTCCATCGTTCTTTTTCTCATGCCCAAGATACCCACGCCCATGTACCATTTGGGAACCCAGGAATTAGCGAAATCTCCACCTGTGGTTTCTCCTTTCGAATGAAGTTTCAATACTGAGGATTAGACTTGTCTCGAAAACACCCACAAAAGGAACAGAAAAAGAAAAAAAAGAAAAATAACGTTTGGCAGAAAATCTTTTCAATTTTTTAAGGTAATTTCTTCAACCCTTTTCGAAAATATTAATGTAGAAACATATTTTTTAAAATTCCATATATATATATATATACACACACACACACACTATATATATATATATATATATATATATATATGGGATGAATTTCACAATTAAACACGTGAAATGAATGAATGGATGCTGCAAATGCTTTTTTTTTCCCTTGTGGGTTTGCAGCATATATATATATATATAATTGCGTTATTGTTTGTGATTCACGTCCAAATTGGGCACTCGTGCGTGTGGGTAGTAGTAGATTCTGTCTTACCCACAGAAGGAACATCCTGCATTTCGCAGAGGGGAAAAATTCCACGGGGATTAGCGTCAGAGACCCAGTGGCACTGTGCGGCACTCATAAAGGCAAGACATTAGGATATAACCATGTATTTGTTTTTGGCACTTTGTCTTGTGGTATTTCATGAAACCACGTTTTAGGTTTTGGCACCTGGCGCTTTTGGGTGTGTGTGAGAGAGAAACTAAATTTAACTCAAAAACAAAACGTTCAAATTTGATCTTAATGACCAATGTGAACACGAGGAAAAATCACGATTTTAACGAGCTAAAGAACATCAGCCATCGGGAAGGGACTAAAGTGTTTTATGTAATTCCAGTGTCGAGTCGATGAAAATATTTCGTGTCGAACAATTATATCTATATTTTACCCCGAAAAGAATTTTTACATAGAGTTATTACGTATGGCACTCCAAAGCTCAAAGAGGCACGTTTCGTTGGCAGTGCCGTAGGTAGTTCCGTAATGTAGTCTACGAATGTTGTTCGTAAACTACTTTTTGTAACTAAATAAAGAAAAAAATATTTTGAAGTTTTAGATAATGAATTATTTTTCCTGTTTTTTCCATAATTATTTACGAAAATATATAGGGTGAGTCAAAAGTCCTGCCTCGAAGGTGTTTATTGTATAGTTATTTTTGAGGCAGGACTTTGGACTCACCCTGTACATATGTATATATATATATATATATGAAAATAAAAGCATCGCCAAAATAGACATTACCAAATGTTTCAAATCTTAATCGTTCGTCCTCCTTCTGTCCTCGTCCTGCGGTTATCTAAAACAATATTAAAACGAACTTAATAAAACGCACAACATCAGACCACAAACAACTCAAAAATAACAAATAAAATAATAAAAAAAAAAATTGTTAACAAAAACTTAATTTAGTTTTTTTTACCTCAAAAACAAAAATATCTCAAAATATTATCGTCAAAAGTTACGGAGAGAGAACTGTACCTAATTTAGAACTTCTCAAAAGTACAAAACTGTACCTAATTTAGAACTTCTTCTCAGTTAAAAGTGATGTTACACGAATAAAAAAGTTAAAATAAAAGTTAAGAATTAAAATATGCTTTGAAAAGTTGTTCTAAAAACTGCAGTAAATAAATTTGGAGTTTCAAAATTACTTTATAAACATGACACGCATAAACGAATTATAAAATTAGTAGACATGACACGAATAAACGAATTATAAAATTAGTAGACATGATCATTTTCATTCTTTACGTATGGCAATAGACGGTCATTCTGTCGCTCTCTTCATTACGGTTCAGTTCAATATTCAGAATGAGTTCAATTTTATAATAATTTGTATTCGAGAGGGTTAGAAATATGTACAGTTCTCAGGCCAAACTAATGGGTTCCATTGCTCTAACTCCCGGTTTATTAATAAATAAACAACACCATCGGGAGTCGAACCCTCGATCTCAGTGTTTTCGCTTCATTTATAAGGAATGGTGTTACCCAATCAGATACGATTTATGACAAGTTTAAATTTCTGAATGTGTTTTATTTATATATATATATACACACACACCCCTCTGATCTGGGTTTCGTTTATAGCGCGCAAAGTGATTAATTCCTATTCATTATCATTCCCATTTTCATCCACGGTCCGCAAATGGGAATGTTCGAAGTGAAAATTCCAAATCTGAGAAAAGAATTTCCCGATTTGGGAAAAGGTAAAGAGAGAAAAAAGGAACCCAGGAAGAAATGTGACATTCAGTGAACGTCATAAATGTTCTATTGACATTTTATAAACGTTTATAAACGTCCCATTTCTTGGTGGGAATGGATCAACTTGGGCATTACCTCTTTTGAGAGTCTCACTCGCGAATTTCTCGGCTCTTGGACGAGGAATGAAATGAGAATCACATTGATAGAGAAGAGACCATGCAAAACGACTCTTAAGATACATGTACAACTGTTATTTTTATTTCATTTGATTAGTTAAACTTCTCTTCTTGGAGAGGATACACTGGTGTTATAGTAATAATAATAATTCAGCGTCTAAACTGGTCTTGTAAGGACCAGTGAAGTTGGGTATGGTGGGATTGTTCTGTTTTAGGTTGGGTATGGTGGAATTGTTCTGTTTTAGGTTGGGTATGGTGGAGGGATTCTGTTTATAAAACTGAAAAGAATTTTTGATTGTGTACGAATGGTGGGGGAAGGAATTTTCGACAAAATATGCGTTACAGACTCGTCAAGATCGGTACTTATCCGCGGTTATACTGCTGACATTCTTGATCCCAGTGGACAGTTCTGTTTGTGTATTTTAGACAGCCATAAGGAGTGTTGGGGAAGAGACAGATGTTTGGAAGATTATTCTACGTCTTTTTTATTTATACTAATTTTTTGAGGAATTTTTTCAAATTTCTTTTTCAAAAATATTTTAACTGAATTTAAAGCTGGTGAAGATCGACAATATTCAGTGACCTTTATTCATTTTATTCTCTTGATTCATGATTCACAACCCCTTTACTCTTATCAAGCTTTGCTACAGTAATGGAAGAAGTCTCATTTGATAAGTTTTTTGGCAGAGAGAAGAAAATTTGAGTTTTAAAACCGTCAAAATATTTAAAGGCTATTAAGGTATTATATATTATAAGGTATTATATATATAATACATACATATATATATATATATATATATATATATATATATATATATATATATATAATATATATATATATATATATATATATGTGTGTGTGTTGTTTACTTTATTTTTTCAACTTTAAGGAGTGTTTTTGAGTTAAATAATTTGAATTTATTTTAATTTTCGATTATTTTGTTTAGTAAGTCGGAATATGACATGGAATCCAATTCAGACATTTAATAGATAACTTAAATTTGCAAATTTGGGTATTAGGTGATTTTTTTTTCTTTTTTTTTATGGGGTTGCTTAACCTCTCGCACGCATCTAAGGTCATATGACAGAGGAGACCTACAGTTTTACGTGGGATCTAAACCACGGGTCGCTACATAATCTGGACGAGAAGCGGTGTTACGACATTACATTGGCCACGACGTACCCCCTATAAGGTGATACGCTCCGCACTGGCAAAGGAATTCTAAATCGGAGGAGATGTTCGCGTTTCATTCATAGTCTGTACAACGTCTAAATAGAGGATTTTTACAGAGTATTTACAACGAATGACTTTTTCTCATCTTATTTATTATTTTTAATTATTTATTTTCAGTTTTAATTACTTTTAAATCATTATTATTATTATTAATTAATTTTTTTTAAAGTTCTTGTAAGCTGCAATGTCAAATCAATCAGAGTTTCAGCTTCAATCTCCTTATTTCATCTATTCTTAAGGTAAAAGCGAGCAATCCCGCAGCTTTAATAAAACATACCCAACTGCCATTTCTGCAAATCTTCCTATTCCATCATATATATATATGTAAAGAACGACGCTTGTGTAGAAGAACGTTCCGCACAAGATGAGGAGGGAGAACGAACAAATGAAAAATGAGGTAACCACCCGGGAATCGAACCCGGGATCTTCCGATTGCCGGTCAGATATGCTATCCACTACACCATGGGCCTCGATTAGTCAGAAGTCGTAATTCTCCTACATACGAGCAGAAACCAATGCCCTGAGGGGGCACCTTCGCATACCGTACCTATATATACATTTTAACTGCAAACAACAAACAACTGAGTGTTGTTTGCAGTTAAAATGTATATATATATATATATATATATATATATATATATATATCACAACTAGTTTGATCGTTATTTTTTTAATTATTCATCAACCATAGAATAGAACCTACATTAACTGCTTGAAGGAACTTAACTCTTAGGTAAATCTATAAATAAGTGCCCATTCACATATTCCTACCCACCCGCATTTCATTTAAATGAAAATAATGCAGAGAATGAGCTTTGCGCAGTTTCAATGTTCGTAGAAGTAGCTCCAAGGTGATCAAGCTTCATTCAGAGTTAACTCCGAAAGGTTTCAGGGGTTAGATCATCTCTCCTTTTCTGTTGTCCATTAAGGAGAACCCATAATGGGAGTAAACAGCTTAAAAGGAAGGAAATTTGTCCTCTGGCTTTTCCACCAACATCCTTATATGTGGCGTAGCATTTAAGCTTTCCTCTATTGGAATTCTTTCTTGCATTTAAGACTGCCTTTATTATTTGTTTAATATATATATATATATATATATATATATATATATATATATATATATAATATATATATATATATATATAATATATATCGTAAAGAACGACGCTTGTTAGAACAACAATCCGCGCAAGATGAGGAGGGAGAACGAACAAATGAAAAAATGAGGTAACCACCTGGAATCGAACCCGGGATCTTCCGATTGCCCTCGGGGCATTGGTTTCTGCGCGTATGTAGGAGAATTACGACTTCTGATCGAGTGAGGACCATGGTGTAGTGGTTATCATATCTGACCGGCAATCGGAAGATCCCGGGTTCGATTTCATGTGATTACCTCATTTTTTCATTTGTTCGTTCTCCCTCCTCATCTTGCGCGGAATGTTCTTCTAACAAGCGTCGTTCTTTACGTTAATTATACTGCGTGTTCTTTGCAGTTGAAATGTATATATATATATATATATATATATATATATATATATATATAATATATATATAATATATATATATATATATATATATATATATATTTACAGAGAGAGAGAGAGAGAGAGAGAGAGAGAGATAGAGAGAGAGAGAGAGAGAGAGAGAGACTTGTAGTGTATTTTGCTCCTGCATGGTGAATTATGTGCCCAAATATATCATAATTCCCACCCAAAGTGTATGGAAGAGGATGGAAGGAATCTTCAGATGAACTTCTCCATTTCCTTATTAACCCCAAAATATGAAACACGAGTGGAACTCTAATTCATCCTTTGAACGTACTACGTATTTCTAAAAGTTAAGACTTTTATATATAATTTTCTCAGCGTCTTCTTTTCAACAACGGTTATGCTTTTCAAAAAGGAAGTTTTCTACCTCCTACGAGTCTTTTATAACGATTGGTGGAGATGTTGGTGTACTCTTGATTCATTTAATTTGTTTGGCATGATGAAAGAGGGAATGCTCTTGTCACTGTTGTTGGTCTTCCTGGTCGCTTTTCCACATCAGCTGTTTTCTCGATTGACCGGTGACAGTAAACAGTGGCGCTCATAAGTATTCGTACATAGAAATATTTAGTTATATTCGTACTTATATTTTGTACCATGCATACGATAGTTATGAAAAGTTTATTGTTCGTTTGGAAAAAATTAACGAATAAAAAATTAGTTTAATTCCAATATAGAAAGTAAAACATCAAAGAATTTGAGGAAAATTAAAAAAAAAAGTTAAAATGCAAAAGTTTTCGTACACTTATTTATAAAAGTTTTTAATATTTTGTGTGTCCACCTTAGGCTTGAAGAATTAAAAAAAAATATCAGTAGTTGGTTGTTTATTGATTAGAGACTGTTGGCAATTTTGAATTCTAGATTTTTTTTGTGAATCTTCTCGGAAGACGGATGACTGTATAAGCCATTAGTAAGCAATGGGTCGTCGTGGTAAAGAGCTTTTTACAGGTCTTAAGAGATCTGTTATTGCTGCATACGAGTCTGGAAAGAGTTATAGGAAGATAGGAGAACTTCGAATTCCATTTACGACGGTTGCTGCAATTATAAAGTAATGGAAAGGCTCTGAAACAATCAAAACTCTACCAAGGTGTGGACGACCTTACAAGATTTCAGGACGTACAGCTAGACGAATTGAAAGAATGGCTGCTGCGAATCCACGAGTGACTGCAAGTGATATTTACCAAACATTAAGACGGTCTGAGATCGATGTCCATCTCTCTATTGTACGTCGTACATTGAGAAAGAATAGGCTGCATGGAAAAGTTGCAGGAAGAAAACCTCTGCTACGATGAACGTACAAAGAAGCTCCTTTAAAGTATGCCAAGGATCATTAAAATGATGGATTTGCATTATGGAAGAAAGTTCTCTGGACAGACGAGACTAAAATTGAATTATTCGGGAAGAACGAGCAACGGTATGTTGGCAAAAATTAAATACTGCATTCGTGGAACAAAACATCCTTCCGACGGTTGCACATGGTGGTGGTAGTTTGCTTCTTTGGGGATGTTTTAGTGCTTCTGCTCCAGGAAGGCTTCTTGTCATCAATAGAATCTTGAATTCGAAGAAATATCAAGAAATTTTAGAAGAATATGTATTGCCTTCAGTTAGAGAGTTACGAATGGGTCACAATTGCGTACTGCAACAAGATAATGATTCAAAACATAAAAGTAAGAGCACCATGAATTGGCTTCAACAAAAAGAATTTCAAGCTTCTCGAGTGGCCCAGTCAAAGCTCAGATCTCACTTTAATCGAGAATTCATGGTTTGATTTGAAAAAGCTGTCCGCGAGAGAAACCCTTCGAGTCTGAATGAATTGCAACAATTTTCTTTAGAAGAATGGGCTAAGATTTCTACTGAGAGGTGTCGAAACCTTGTACAAAAATACCCAAAACGAATCATTGAAGCCATTCAAGCAAAATTTGGACACAAAGTATTAAATAATTTTGGAAGTAAATGTACGAAAACTTTTGCATTTTAACTTTTATATTTTCCTCAAATTCTTTACATTATATGTTGGAATTAAACTAATTTTTATTATTTGTTAAATTTTTCCAAACGAACGGTACACTTTTCGTAATTATCTTCTGCATGGCACAAAAGATGAGGACGGATATAACTGAAATATTTCTCTGTACGAATACTTATCAGTGCCACCGTATCTACAACAGGTGTACATGACATGTCAAGGTCTTTATAGTACGTCTGCTACTTTGGTTACATTTACGAGGTTTATAACAAGGACCCCTAAACGGAGAATATTTATACTGCATATAGGGCTACGAAACATGCAAACAATAAAGGATGGCGAATTTGGAATGCACAAGAGACAACTCGAAACTGAAAATATGTTCCAAAAAAGCAGGAAAAAGGAAAGAGGAACTATTTCTAGGGTCAAAGTCAAACAATATTCCGCAAAAGAAAGAGAGTAGCTACAAAATTAATAAGTTGCACGAACAATTTATTAACCAAGACAGTTATATTGTGTTCTCTGTTATTTCTTGTGTTATCATAAATTAATTTGTTAGAGCTATCAGCGTATTTGCGTAGTATAGTGATTATCGTCCTAACCTTCTTTTCAAGAGTTTCTGGGTCCAAACCCTGCCAGGGGTGTACCTAGGATTTGGTCAAGGGGGGGGGGGATGTGAGTAACTAATAGAAAGGTGTATATACCATACGAGTATGTATATACATAAACATTTACTAGAGCCAATATTCATGTATTAACAAAGCCTTATTTACAACAAGTGTAAACTATGATAAGTGAGATTTACCACACATTTTTCATGCGAAAAATACCGAGTCAGGGTATTTCATAACATGTGGGACGCACTTTTCAGATGGATTCAAGACCTGAAAATAATAAAAAAAAGTTGTTTATATAAACATATGCCCCAAATCGCTTTGTTTCCGAGTTACAGCCCGTTATGTGTTCCAGCAAGTATCCGTCTTACCTTTAAAAGAAGTACTCAAAATGACCGCCTTGCGCTTCAATACACGCCTGAACACGCCTCGTCATAGACTGCCTGACGCGTTCAAACATTCCAGGTATTGCTCAGATTTTCTGGCATCCTTGTTCTACACGTTGGCGAAGCATTTCAATGTTGTCAATGGGTGTCACGTAAACGATAGATTTCAGATGGCCCCACAGGTAAAAATCGAGTGGATTCAGGTCCTGGGAGCGAGCAGGCCACGCAATGGGTCCTCCACGGCCTATCCATTTATCAGGGAAATGGTCATCCAAATAGTCTCTGGCTACTCGACTAAAATGAGGCGGAGCGCCGTCATGCATAAACCACATACGACGTCGGACACCAAGAGGAACTTCATCTAGTAAATCGCTTAAATCATTCCTTAAAAAAATTGGAATACGATTCTCCTGTTAATCTTCCAGGCAAAACAAAAGGACCGATTAAGTTGTCGGCATTAAGTCCTGCCCATACATTGATACTAAATTGTTGTTGGTGCCTTGACTGGATGATGGCATGTGGATTCTCTTCGGCAAGGGGGTTTTGATTTGAAAAAGCTGTCCACAAGAGAAACCCTTCGAGTCTGAATGAATTGCAACAATTTTCTTTAGAAGAATGGGCTAAGATTTCTACTGAGAGATGTCGAAATCTTGTACAAAAATACCCAAAACGAATCATTGTCTGAATGAATTGCAACAATTTTTTTTAAAAGAATGGGCTAAGATTTCTACTGAGAATTTCGAAATCTTGTACAAAAATACCCAAAACGAATCATTGTACTCTCTCAATGTGATATAGGTACAGCTCTGTTGTTCCCGTAAAATTCTCCACACAGTTGCGTATCTTACACCCTCTGCCGCTGCTATCCTTAAGGTGCTGACACCAGGATGTTTCTCCACGCGATTCAGGACCCGCTCCTCCAACTCAACAGTTTTGGCGCTGATTGGTTTACCACCATCTGAAACTCGCTTGTTGAATGATCCTGTATCACCAAGACGCTCGTCTATTCTCTGAAAGGTCTTCTTACCCGGTAGACGGCGATTCGGAAACCTTTCCGCATACAGACGTCTTGCTGCGGCCGCATTACACTTGGCAAGTCCATATATGAGATGCATGTCTGCCATTTCTCTGTTTGACTAAGCCTCCATTCTCACTTCAAATGCACACTATCACTGAATAGCACAAAAACTTAAAAAAAACTTTTTTTCACTGAACTGCACTTATTCACGGTAAGAAGTTACGAATACGAACAGTGAAATACCGCGATGCACCTCTTACTGACTGATAGCTCTACACTCAACGATATTGAAACATGTCATAGAGTGTACGAAACATTACAATCGGCAAAGCCATACATGAAATAAGTCTCGTACACACTCACAAACATTGTTGGCAAGCAGTGTTTGTAAACAGTTTGCGGAAAGAATTGCTAGAACACAAAACGGGCTGTAACTCTGAAACAAAGCGATTTCAGGCATATGTTTATATAAACTTTTTTCATTGTTTTCAGGTCCTGAATCCATCCTAAAAGTGCGTCCCACATGTTATGAAACACCTTGTATAGTAGGAAAGCTTGATTTGGCTGTTTTTGGGTTGGTTTTTAAGCATGATTTGGCGGGTTTTCAATTTTTTACCTGTCAACACCTGGCCTGGGATGACAGGTTTAGTATTAATATTTTATATTAATGCATATACAATAAGTTCATAATAATTTAAAATGTATTCTTACTATAAAATATACAAACTAAAGCAAAACATGCTTATCTCTATAACTGTATGTACAAACTTTAGTAAATAGTTATAGAGATAAGCACAAGGCCCAAGGGGGGGGGGCGACCGCCTCTGTCGCCCCGCCGCTTCGGTACGCCCCTGAACCCTGGTGGTGGCGATTTTTTTCATCATGGAAAATCGTGCGGATTCATGTATGATATACCATTTATGGCACCCTAGCGTTGCAGAAGATAGTTTGAATTAAGTGGTGGTCATTACCTCGAGTGCGGTAGCCTAGGATTAACCCTTTCATACCTGATTTTCGTTTACTTTTCATGCCACAAAAAACCACTTATGTTATATCTCCAGAATGATTAAAATCTCATAAAATTTGATGGTCTCATTTGCGCCCATACGGCATGAAAGGGTTAACATGTAAAATGCCTCTCGATGCGAAAGCGTCATGCGTTTCCTAGGTTGTTTAAATGTATGACACATTGTACTAACTTTTATCCAGTTGTAGTGTAGTAGTTAGCGCCTTCACCTTCTATTCAAGAGGTTCGACTTCGAGCACAGGTCTGGGGTTTCTTCTTATATACAGTATATATATATATATATATATATATATATATATATAATTTAGGGTGATTCAAATATGGGGGTAAAAATTTTTTTTTTATATTTTAATGTGTTCAACCCTTTAAATGGTTCATTTCAGCATAAAAACAACTATCCTAAAATATTTTAGCAAATTTTTAATTTTTAGGGGTTGCTACCAGCAATTAAAAATTGACAGAACGACTCAAATTGTCAAATTTTTCCACACCACCCAGGGGGTACAGTACAAGGCGCATTGCTTTTTTTTAATGTGGAAAGCTCCCCCGTAGGTCCTACCATAACCACAAGCATGCATAATTAAACTAGCATGATATTTGAGACATTAGCTGTCCTTACTTCATCAATGTTTCTTTCTTTCTATCAGGGTAAACAGCCCTGTAGTTTTTCACTACTTGTAGCAAGAATTGTTTTTGATCTTCGTCATGTGTTAG
Organism: Bathynomus jamesi; assembly: GCA_023014485.1. Lineage (NCBI taxonomy): Eukaryota > Metazoa > Arthropoda > Malacostraca > Isopoda > Cirolanidae > Bathynomus > Bathynomus jamesi. The sequence goes on along the minus strand of JAJOZX010003098.1, from coordinate 410,586 downwards.
TATTTTATTATATTCATCCATTAGTTTTACTCCTCTTTCCGCTATATCATTCACGACTTTCCACTGTTTGATAGATTTCTTAGCGGAGTTATACTCTTCATCATTATGCCATTCTTTAGCATCTTCGAGTAAAAATTTTGAACTAAATTCTGTTATTGTAAAGAATCTTTGAGTATTTGATGACAAAATCTTCTAATTTCTTCGTTGGAATAAGTGCAGGATCTAGAAAAGCCCGTTTTGCAGGAAGAGTTTCTGTTGTATTTTGCAAGGCCTTTATAATTTTGTTTTTCGTTTCAGTAGGCACTTCATCATCATAAAAGGCCAAGGCTACCAGTTCTTCTGATAGGTATCAGAGGTGACCTAACAGTTTTTTAATAGCAACAAATGCAATTGTGTCATTTATTTGTTTGTAGACTACAAGATTCTGTAATAATTCCAGAGCAAGACGAGGAGCGCAAGATGGCACAGGAGCTGTAAACCATGCCTATACATATAACCGAGTAGCAAATAGACAGATGTCTTTTAGTCCTTTTTTGTCTTTTACTGAAATTTTGAACTGAGATTTGAACATAAAAATTTTTAATGAATATGTAATTTTGGCCATCCACCTAGCCCGATGAAGTCCCGCTGGATGTTTAAATTTGATTCCACCTTTTGGTTCACCTCCCAAAAAAATAATTAACTGCAATAGTTCTAGGTAATCGTCTCTTGGTTGGAATGTATCTAGTTGATTTGTTGCAAATATAATTATGTCATCTTTGATGTCATGAATATTTTCATAGATATCTGGATCTGATAATGCTGTCTCGTAGTCCTCCTTATTAATGCTTGACCATTTTTCTCTGAACTTCTTAAAAAGGACTATATCTGGGCCAGAAGATGGTGATAAAGACTTTGAAACAACAGCTTCCAGCATAATTTCAAATATATGGTGCGACATGCCAGCCACAATAAATCGTTGTCGAATTTTTGTTCTAGAAGAATAGCTGCACCATTTCTAGGACCAGTATTGGCTGCCGTCGTATTGAAACACATGCATTTTATTTGTTCGCAGATGTCCCATTCAAGCGATGTCTGATTGTTTGCATTAAAAAGAGACGCATTTCTGTCACTCAATTTTGCAACATCAAGACTTCCTAATAATTTATCATCAAACAATTTTCTACGTTTGCCAACCTTACTTTTCCATGTTGAAGGTTGTGCAGCACAGAAACCAGATTCATCACTTTTACTCTCCTCTGATTCTGATTCTGATGATGTACTGGTGAGTATGACAGCCTCTTCACTCTTCTTTCTTTTGATCTCTTCTTCTGCTTTCCTCTTTTCATAACGTTGTTGCTTTTCTGCTGCTCTTTGCTCTTTTTAGCAACAGCCTTATCAATGGTACCCATTTTTCCATGACGTCCTTTCTCACGTTGCATTTTCAAGAATTTCTTATCATCTTCTATTTTTATAAGCTGCATAGCATTCTCATGAGCAATGTCAAATAAGTTTTCCAGTTTATCTTTCCATTTTTCTTCTTTATTATTTAAATTTTGTGATCTTTTCAATTTGTTTGCTTTGTTTTTCTTAAGCAGCTGTCATTCCTTCAGTATTCCTTGAATTTTATCTACTACATGTATTCTTTGTTTTGCTGGTATTCCTGCTTTTGTCCAAACTGCTAGCACATCATCTGCAGTAGAGCAGCATGATTCTCTAATGTCTTGATTTTTAATATTTCTGTAGTGCATGAAGAGGGCCATCATTTCCTTCTCTGATGGTAATACGGATGTTTTTAGTACTGCAGAGGGCTGCCTAATTAGCCATACTTCAGTTTCTTTTCTTGTAGAACTCCCAAATGAGCAACTGGGTGATGGTGAGTTCGGCCTAGCTTCCATAATCGATTAATTGGTATCAAAATTACGAGTTCCAAGCAACAATTAAAAGCAAGCTAGTATATAAACCATTAATTAAAAATTCTGAAATATAAACAATTAAACATAAAATCCTAAGTTGTAAAAACAAACAAACTGAAAAAGAGGGAAACTTTGACGCCTGGTAGCACATAGTAAATTTTATTTAAAATTCACCAAATTTGGCATACACTACTTTTTTGTCATAGGGAACAAAAATACAGGTTGAACAATTAAAAAAAAAAACTTTGATTTTTTTGAATCACCCTAATATATATATATATATATATATGAAAAAGAGATCTTATATAAGGTGTCCCCAAATATTTCCCTGTTTTTATTTGCCCGTTATTTTATTATATATAAAGCTCTGCCTCAGAACTATTAATTGTATAGTTATTTTTGAGGCAGGACTTCTGACTCACACGCTATATATATATATATATATATATATATATATATATATATATACACACAGGGTGTTTGAAAACTTTCTGTACAAATTGTAATGGGGGATAGGCAACACCAAGACAAACCCTTTTCGTCTATAAGTGTATGTCCGCTGACGTCACCATTCGGCGCGAGAGGGCGCCGCTGCAATTGGCTAAAAGGTGAAGTGGGCTAGACTCGCGCTTGCCGCGAGCATTCTTAAATCGGACGTAGTACGCGTAACATGGAGCGTTCACGACTGCTGAGATGGCTGACATGCATATGGTGTATGGGGCTGCCAATGGAAACGGAAGAGCTGCTGTGAGGTTGTACCGACAGCGCTTCCAAACAGACGTGTGCCAAACCACCAAACGTTTGCGCATTTGCATCGGCGACTGCGAGAAACTGGAACATTCCATGCAAACATGCATGACACTGGTCGGGAGAGAAACGTGCGCACTCCTGACATGGAAGAAGAAATCCTACGGCGATTTGAGGACAATCCAAGCGCAAGCACGCGAGGTGTTGCACGTATCCTCGGTGTGAACCACGACTTGGTCTGGAGAGTGTTGCACGAGCAGCAACTTGCCATGGACGATACCCGCCCAAACATTGACGGCGAACCGTTCTTGATGAGCATGCACCCGTGTAGCATGTGGATTTGCGTGCGCCCACACGTGAGAATTGTGCATGTTAAACACACCCTCACGTGTGAAACAGGCCTCATCTGAGAACAGCACATAAGCCGGAAAATTAGGCTGCACCGCTGTCTGCTGCTGAAACCAGCGTGCGAATTCCACACGAAGAGGGTAATCCCGAGGTTGTAATGCCTGGACTCTCTGACAAAGAAACGGATGTAACTGCTGCTCGTGCAACACTCTCCAGACCAGGTCGTGGTTCACACCGAGGATACGTGCAACACCTCGCGTGCTTGCGCTTGGATTGTCCTCAAATCGCCGTAGGATTTCTTCTTCCATGTCAGGAGTGCGCACGTTTCTCTCCCGACCAGTGTCATGCATGTTTGCATGGAATGTTCCAGTTTCTCGCAGTCGCCGATGCAAATGCGCAAACGTTTGGTGGTTTGGCACACGTCTGTTTGGGAAGCGCTGTCGGTACAACCTCACAGCAACTCTTCCGTTTCCATTGGCAGCCCCATACACCATATGCATGTCAGCCATCTCAGCAGTCGTGAAGCGCTCCATGTTACGCGTACTACGTCCGATTTAAGAATGCCCGCGGCAAGCGCGAGTCTAGCCCACTTCACCTTTTAGCCAATTGCAGCGGCGCCCTCTCGCGCCGAATGGTGACGTCAGCGGACGTACACTTATAGACGAAAAGGGTTTGTCTTGGTGTTGCCTATCCCCCATTACAATTTGTACAGAAAGTTTTCAAACACCCTGTATATAAAATAGATCTTATATAGGGTGTCCCAAAAAAATTACTATTTTTATTTATCCGTTATTTCATAATGGATGTATATTTTATTATTGGGGTTTCTTCTTCGGAAAGGTAACAGAGGGCCACTTCCAGCTTTTGAGGCCCATTCCAGCTTTTGAGGCCCATAGCTAAACCCAATTATTACTTTCACTGCAAAACATTATATTCAAACCTGAAAGTTTCAAAATTTGAGGCCTCCCTTAAGCTTGCGGCCCAGCCAAATGGCCCTCCTAGCCCCCTCTCTGATAGGCCCTGCATATACCTATACATTTCTAATCTTTCATTGTTTAATAACCAATAAATGTTGTATATTAAAACCGTATTTTCACCATTTCATATTTATAGCAATAATTTTTCCTAATTTCTACGAAATTAGGAAAAGACAATACCGCTACCAATAGACTATAACCTAATGAGGCCAGAGAAGACTTCACTAGGCTATAGTCTTTAAGGAAAGCTAAGGCTTGACTAAGCATCCTTAAGGACGTAGTCTGCACGGAACAATATGGCTGAACCCTCAAACAGTGATGCTGCATTTGCAGCTGGAATAGAAAATCAAGATCGTTGAGTGGTTTCATGTGACAAATTCTGTGACGCAGGTGCAGAGGAACGTTTGCGGAGAATATGGATGCAGTGATCCACCCGATAGGAAGACAACGTCACGAATTGTTAGAGAATTTCAAACAAAAGAAAATGTAAGCAGTCAACATAAGAGTAATAGTCGTAGGCGACGATCCACAAGAACTGTGCAACACGTAAATATGGTTCATGAAATTATTGCGCGCAATCGCGGAAGTTAATTCGACGTTTGTTAGCAGAAGTAGGTATTTCACGAACATCCGTGCATTGTATACTTCGTATCGAATTAAAACTTATTCCCTACAAAATTCATTCACAAGCTCCACTGTCTAATGTTCAAAAGCAAAACCGGATGGAATTCGCAACATTCATGCTCGCAAAGCTAGAAGATCCTGAGTTTTTTAAACACATCCACTTCACTAACGAGTGTTATGTACATCTGTCTGTGGAGATTAAGTAGCAAAAACTTTCGTTACTGGGAAAATCATGCTGGCGCTCCAATAGAGCTACCACGTAGTGTTGCTAAACAAAACATCTGGGTTCTTGTTGGGTGGTATGGTTTAGTAGCGGTATGGTGAGAATGAAGTAGAAAAACAGTAATGGTAACGCAAAATTCATGTCGTCAGGGGCTACAAGATTTCTACTTGACACAACTAATTAGTTTGTCCAGTAAAAGAAATAACTGCATTACCCCAAATTCATAGTGGTTTTAGCAGGATGGAGCATCTCCACACACTGCTTGTGAAACTCGAAACTTTTTGAGGAAACATTTTTCCGGGTGACTAATCTTCCTTCACGAGCCAGTGAAGCCTCCATACTCACCTGACCTCACACCCACTGACTTTTCTTTTTGTGGGGTTACATAGAAGATACGATATATTCTACCAAGCATAAGACACTTGAAGACCTAAAGACCAAAATCTATGGAAAAATCAACAATATCCCAGCTGAGGTATTTCCAAAAATTATATAAAACATTATGTCAAATTATGTCAAACGGTTGAATACGGTTGAATATTGTGTTAGAAAAAATGGTGATTACACTTAATATGTTGTTTAATTAAGATTAATAAACCACTATGTTTATCGTTCCTATTGCGTTAGTTTTTGTATCTACGAGTAGATTCAGTTTCGATTAATTTTAAACAACTTTAGAATGAGACATAAATGTAAAAATTAACCAACTGGTTAGGTTAATTGAATGCCCGGTTAGGTCAACTGAACAGGTTAGGTCAATTGAGTGCCCGGTTAGGTTAACTGAATGCCCGGTTAGGTTAATTGTACGCCCTTGACGATTGGTTAGGTTAATCCGTGATATTTTCGTTAGTTTTAACGAAAATATCACGACTTAACCTAACCAATCGTCAAGGGTGTACAGTTGACCTAACCGGGCATTCAATTAACCTAACCAGGCATTCAATAATTTTCCCGTAAGTTTCAATTAATTTTAAGCAACTTTTACCTAATCATTTTTTCTCTCGAGGAGCCGTTTCCGTGTTTTAGGGTGACACAGACAGACAGACAGAGCATTTTATATGGTGTGTGGTCGTTTCAAATCGTCCACAACGCGTTGTGGTCATATCGAAATCGTCCACAACGCGTTGTGGTTGTTTGAGAACGGCCATGAAGCGAAAAAATATCTAACATCGGTGTGTGGTCACTTAGGTGCATCCACAACGCGTTGTGGCCGTTTTTTTCCCTCACTGAGCGATTTCGATGTTTGGGCGTAACATATATATATATAAGATCTATTTATTTAGAAATAGACTTTTTTGGGGACACCTGGTGTATATATATATATATATATATATATATATATTCTTCATGCACTAGAGTTGGTCATATGGTGCGTTTATCGCAATTAGAAATTCAAATTTAGGGTTACAAATCAAGTTACCCTACAAAATCTAGTGAAACACAAAGAAAGTTCATCAAATTACTTAAGATCCTCTTTGTATATAACAAGGGTGGATGAATATTAAAAAACATTTCGTACAGAAAAGATCGCCCCCATATCCACTCTTTACCTATTTTTTACGTGAACGATTGAATTTCTACTGAATTAATTAACCTCAGAGCTGAACGTGTCTGGTCCGTTCTCACCGATTTGACTGAAATAAAATCCGTGATATTACTTCAAATGCTTGGTGAAAGTTCTTATAATTATCTATTATGATATCTATTTAACCAAGTTTTTTTGATTGGATCTAATTGGTACATTTTTGTACCAATAGGCTGAGACGTAGCTTGGCTTATATATACTGATAGGGTGCTTCAATAAAATTTTACCACTTATATGGCGCCAATATGTTGTTGCTTATAGCTTATAGTGTGTGTTTTTTTTTGTTTATGTAAGTATTTGTGTGCTTATTTGCTTGTTTTTAATAATATTTGCTTATTTGCTTGTTTTTAATAATATTTAACAATAAATAAATACATAGTATTGAAATACATTTTTGAAGCACCCCTATACTAAGTGTTAATTTTTTTGAAGCATTAAGTGGCAACATTTTTTTGAAGCACCCTGTACTTTACTCACTACACACGTATTTGGAGAAGGATCCTTCTTACGAATCGTCTAAAAGGGCAGATGAAAGATTCATTTGAATTGTCTTCTGCAGTTTCTAATATAATCAGTCAGGAGGGCCAGAAATTGATACGGTGCTCAGGTCAACCAGTGCGGCCCACTGCACTTACTCCAGGATTATTATTACCAGCATCGTGGGGTCCGAATCGCCGACTTCAGTGTCTTCACTTCGCTTATATGGAAATGGTGTTACCCAATGAGCTACGGACGCTGGCGCTACAACTTCTAAGTAAATAACGCGAATAACAGCGTATGTGAACAAGACTATGTAGGCTCTAGAATGTTTCTCTTTTACCGTGATTACTCCGATGTAATCCACCCCAGTGGTGAAGAATGGTCTCGCTTCTTCTATTCGCTGTTTTGGCAATGGCGCAGTTATTGGTATGGAGAAAGGATACCAATAACCACTCTATAACCAATAACTACTCTATCGTATTAAACAATTTAAATTTTTAAAAATTTTGGTTAAAATTTTGGTTAAAATTTTAAAATAGCTTTTGGAATCGCTCTACATCCATTTATTAAATCCTCACTTATATACAATTTAGGTAAACAACCAACCACACTCAAACCACAACCAACCAACCTTTCTTTCTCTGATGTTCTCTAAATCGTAGAGATGTAAACTGTTATATATATATATATATATATATATATATATATATATATATATATATATATATATATATATATATATATATATATATATATATATATATATATATATTAATGTATATTGTATATATATGAAATTGTTAAATAGCTAAGAGAGAAAGAACATTAGCTTCGTTTATGTAGTGTGGGTGTGTATAATTTGGGCCATTTGTAGAAATCATTACGCTTACTTGAGTCAAAAACAAACTAAAAGTCATCACGATTTTAACCCAAAGAGGGAAAACGCTCTTTCCTATCTGATCGACAAAATGTTTTTCAACGTTTTTTTTCATTCGTTTGCTTATTTTGGGACTTACATATGCAGTTTAGGTATATATATATATATATATATATATATATATATATATATGGTGTGGTTTCATATACATATATATATATATATATTGGTTAAACACGTTTTCTGTCATATAGTTTACTGATGTATCGATAATGATTAACTCTTTTGTGTGTGTGTGTGTGGGGGGGGGGTCTTCATTCAAAATAGGAAGATTACGGTTTAATATAAAAGATATTTATACGTAATTTGACTTAAAAGTTATGTTACGTTTCTTTTATGTTACGTTTCTTTTATCTTACGTTTCTTTTATGTTACGTTTCTTTTATGTTACGTTTCTTTTATCTTACGTTTCTTTTACGTTACGTTTCTAAAGCAATAGATACGTTACTGTTCACGAAAAAATTCTATCTTCCGTCACTAATGTTTTGGGGTCCGTCTCGGAAGTTTTGCGACTCATTACCGAAACGTTTCCTTAGTTTTTAACTTATTAAAAACGTTCTTTTTTTTCAGAAGTCTGTACAAAAAAACAGAATGAAATATCGTCAAATTACTATTAATTTTTTTAGAAATACGTAAATTGTATGACCAAAAATGTTTCGTAAATTGTATGACCAAAAATGTTTCGTAAATTGTATGACCAAAAATGTTTCGATGTTTACCCGTTTAATTTTACGAGTTAACCACCGTTTCAAGGTTACTTCACATCTAATTCATCTTTGTTTTTTCCTTAATGAATGAATTGAATACAAAATTTTAAAAAGAATATCTTTTTAATAGTTTTTAAAATTAAAGTCAAATTTAGTACAAAATAAGGATCACCTGAAGATCATGGCCCCCCAGCCTTCTTTAGTTAGTCTTATAAGGCTAACTAACGAAAATATCACGACCTAACCTAATCAATCGTTAAGTCAACTGTACGCCCTTGACGATTGGTTAGGTTAGGTCGTTATATTTTCGTTAGTTAGCCTTATAAAGCTAACTAAAGAAGGCTGGGGGCCCTGATCTTCAGGTGATCTCAAAATAATTATATGATTCATATTCACGATAATTCTTTAATTACGTTACACTTTCAAAAAATAATCAAAAAATCATTTTATTAACTTAATGTTCGTGGAACTTGGTACTGTTATCGTGGAAGGATGGGAAATTTTTTTAATCAAAGCGTCCTCCCTTTGCGAAATTACTTGATGAATCCAAGCAGATGAGTTTCTTATTCTGGCCTGTGGCATTTCTTTGGCCCAACCTTTATTGGCATAACGGTGAACCAAAATGTTTACCTCCGCAACCTCCAAAAACAGTTCATTCCATTTCTGAAATGCCCAAAATGCCCAGGCACTGATGTGGACAGGGATTGCGTGGTTTCAGCGGAAGGACGCAAAACCTTATGCAGCAAATATAGTTTTGGACATTTTGCATAAAATATTTGATCCTAGAGACGTGTCTAAAAGGTACTCCCTTCCCCCCTTCACGACTGTGGTCTTGTATGGCCTGCTTTGTCACCTGATCTCAATCCCTGTGATTTGTTACTCTGGGGATATCTAAGTATCAGAGCTTTGAAAGAACCCCCCCCACCCCCACCCCCGGGACATTGGACGTTCTAAAAGCAGGGATTAAACGTAAAATCCGCCCCATTTCTGCCGAAATACAGAGGAGGACTTGATAATAAATTACACTGCTAGAATTCGTCACGTAATTTTCGCAAAGGGAATAACACTTTAGCATTTTGTGTGTCTGGAAAGGAAAAATGAGAGTTGCACAATAATTTGTGCCCAGTTTCATGAACGTAAGTTAATCCTTTAATTTTAATTATTTTTTGAAGGTATTCAAAACGTGTGGAAATAAGTTCTCCGAAAAACGTAAAATTAAAAAAAAATAGCCGCAAAATTAATAATTAGCAAAACTAATCAGCGAGGAGGATCAGAATATGGCGTAGCGCTCAGGCCAAACTAATGCGGCTCAATGCTCTAACTTCTGGGTTATTGTTACTACCATCATGGGGAGTTGAAACCCTGACCTCTGCAGTGTTTTTGCTTGTATGAAAATGGTGTTACCCGTTGAGATACAGACACTGACAATACTCTAATGAATAAGTTTTGCTTTGTATGGTGACATCATATTATTATATATATATATATATATATATATATATATATATATATATATATATATATATATATAATATATATGATGTCACTCTACAAAGCAAAATTTATTCATTACAGTATTGTCAGTGCCTGTATCTCGACGGGTAACACTATAGTTTTCTTTTTCATGATGTTAGCCCGACGTGGGCAACGGGTCACTCGCAAAGAGGCCCCAAAAATATAGCTTACCTCACCAACTATCTGCAAAGCAGATAGGATCCAGCTTTGAGACAGGATCTAGGGGTTACAGCTACACCTAGCCTACTATATCCAGAACCTCAAAATAAGCAAAATACTCGCTGCACTCGCGTCGGATTGAATACATCAAAGAAAAAGGGGTAACTATTGTCTTTTTAGCCAAAAAACCAAAACTTAAACCTCAACTGGCAAACTTGAGCGTCCACTTTTGAAGGCACATAATATGTCCGTTTCATGATGGTATTGAACTCAGAATGGTCCCCTGAGTTTTTTTTCATGATACACACAGACCGTGCATGGAACAAGGAACTCTGGGTAAAATTAAATCCACTATAGTCCGAATAAGTAATGCTAAATGACAAACACTATAGCTGGTGAGGGGTTAGTGATGAAGTAAATGTTTTCGAGTACAAGGAAAAAGCTTTGAATAACTGATAAACTTATTAATTAAGCTCTTTCCCCTCGAATTCTTCTTGCCAACTGAATGTCTTTTGGCATGATGGTAACTCTTTTGGCGTGGATGGCGCACAAGTTTGTATCTTCAAAGACACCGACGAGGTAAGCTAGTGAGGGAAGCTATATTTTTGGGGCTTTTCGCGAGTGACCCGTTGCCCACGTCGGGCTAACATCATGAAAAAGAAAAAACTATAGTGTTTGTCATTTACCATTACTTATTCGGTGGGGCTACTATAATCCACTGGTGGGGCGTGGTTCGGATTCCACGTTAAACTGTACGTCTAAGGTGGAGTGAAAAGTTTGACTTTCGTCAGAATGAACAATTCGGGCGGAAGCAAACCAAAGGTATATATATATTTAAATATATAAATAGAAAAAAACTGAGGAGCCGCTGTCATTGAGAACTTTATACAGAAGAAATTTAACAGTTATATATATATATATATATATATATATATATATATATATATATATATATATATATATATATATATATACACACATACACACATGGCTTAACTGTTGAATTTCCTCTGCATAAAGTTCTCAATGACAGCGGCTCCTCAGTCCTTTCCTATTTTTCAGTCAATGATTTAGAAGATACGAGGCAGAACTTCCATCTGTGAATGGTTTGTAGGAAAGACAACTGAGGACAATCATTTTCAGTTTTCTCGTAATTTTAGGGATTTCGAGGAAAATATTTGCGTTAGAAAATATATTGAAATATGGATTTATATTAGATTATAATAGTGTTTTACTTTAGGAGGTAGTATCACTCGACCAAAATCCGAAGTCGTAATAGCATTTTGAAACCAAATTATTATGGAATGAGAAGTCTGAAAAGGAGTATTTTGGGTGAAAAGGAAGATATTTTAAATCTATTATTACTCTTTAGCTGATCATGATATTGCCACTGTCTTTTCGTCATTTTGAAGCGTATTCAATACCTTTTCCCGTTGTAAGCGCTGTTAAAACTCGTATATGTTCCCCTCGTCCTTGGATCACTTATGAATTAACCTTATTTATCCATCCAAGACAGAGCTCATTCGTTTCAAACTTAAATACATATAAAAAGGAGGAAAAATATTTTTGAAAATCAATCTAAACAGTTATAACAACCCTTATACAGGGTGAGTAAAAAATCCTGCCTCTAAAGTATTTATTTTATAGTTATTTTTGAGGCAGGACTTTTGACTCACCCTGTATATAATACATTAATGGAAACACTCGTTTATGTTAACGTATACGGAGAATCGTTAAATGGAAATCGAAAATAGTGTTTAGTTTAAATTACTAATGATGGCGTCCAGTAGCTCAGTAGTTGTTGTGGCGGACTGGTTCGCCCCCGGCCGCTAGTATCGGGTAGAGTTGAGCTGGCCGCTTACTCCGCTTCTGCTTTGGCTTAGGTGACCCTCGGGGCACACTTACCCCCACGTAATGGGGCTAAGTACGATTGATTTTTACTAACGAAAACATTATAAAATATTTTCATTTTTCAACAAAGAAAAATCCTTGGTTACGACCAATATACGAGTGACTATTAACTAACCAGACCAAATGGTTTATTCAGACACACAATGATCGCGCCAACCGCATTTAGTTACCAGGAAGACAAGCATAGTAACTGAAATCATGGTTAGATAAACCATTGGGATTGGTTAACAAATGACTGGTAAATGGTTGGCAAATGATTGGCATTTGCGTCATTGTTGTAACTAAAGATTTTTCTAGCCGAAATCGGAAATCACGTGACAAAATACAATTCCGAAAACAAAACATTTGTTTACGAAAAATTAAAAAAAATTACTGTAAAATTATGTAGAATATAATCAAATATTTTGAATTATTAAATATAAATCTTTATTAAAATGACCATTGTAAAGCTGTAGTCACGTGACGAAACGTTTGCATAATTAATTAAATTGTTGTCGTCATTATTATTAAATATGAATTACAGACTGGATTATCGTAACAAAGTACACCAATACACGATACAGGGGTCTTCAGGAATATAAAATACAGTCAAAACGAATATGTTATAGTTTGACTAATTTTATTATCATCATCATCATCATCATTATTAATAATAATATTTTATATATATATATATATATATATATATATATATATATATATATATGAAAATTATTTCACGAAAGTGACACGTGAAAAATATTTATGATGAATAAAACCACGAAGGGAACCACTTTGTGTTTCTTTTCCCTCGTGGTTTTATTCATCATATATATATATAATATATATATATATATATATATATATATATATATATATATATATTATGATTTTAGTTTCGATTTAAAGGGTGTAGATTTTGCATAAAAGTAGAATTTATTTGTACATAGTTTTCCCTATTTTCAGTTCAACAAATATGGTTGATTCAATATGGTTGAT
>JAJOZX010003098.1:342500-392500 GCA_023014485.1 Bathynomus jamesi | reverse complement strand
GCCTGACCGGAATCCACGTTGGTTATTATTTAATTTTTTCCGAGTTTCCAAAAAGTCATAGATTTTTTCTTTAACTATTCTTTCAAATATTTTAGTGAGATGAGATGGAAGCGACACTGGCCTATAGTTTTTGACTTCGGATCGATCTCCTTTATATAGTGGAACTATGTTCGCTCTCTTCAGAATGCTCGATATTTCTCCCGTGTCTAGTGATCATCTCTATATCCAATATAGGGGCTTAGCGATTGCATTCTGGCAGTTTTTGAGCTTAGCGATTGCATTCTGGCAGTTTTTGATCAATGTGGCATTCCATTTGTCTGGTCCTGTCGCCGAGTGTGCTTTAATTTCCCTATAGTTTGTGTAATATCATCTGTTATAAAGTCGAAGTCCGTTATACTTTCCCCTTGTAGTTCTTCAAAGAATACGTTTTTATCGCGCATCAGTTTATCAGTTTTGGGGATACTGAAAGATGATTCACGCTGAGCTCTTTATATTTCAGATACCTCTGTTAGATCATCAGATAAAGCGTTGTCAAAATTTTTCAAAGGTGCAATAGTCGCGTGAGTTTTCGATTTCCTTTTTGCAAAATTACAGAAGTAATTTAAGTTAACCTTTATCGCTTCTATAGCGTCTTCTCCTTCTTTCCCTGTATGCTTCTCAATTAGGTCCTGTATGACGCAATCTATACTCTGCAGTTTATCATTTAATATTTTTCTGATGTTGTTGTCTGCAGTTTTTTAAATTTTACAGTCACTCTTTTTCTCTTGCGGAACATTGACCTCATTTGTCTCTCGAACCTGCTTTCTTCTTTGTTGCATTTTTGGGACATGTCTTTCCACAATTTCCAACGTCTTCTCCTGTAAGGTAATTAGCATCTTTTCCGTTGTGTTGGCCTTAAAGATAGTTTTCCAGTGTATTGCTTCCATGCTGGATGCAACACCTTCCCAGTTTATAGCTTTGGAGTGAAAATTAAAAATTTTGAATTTGCTTCTTTCTATAGTGCGTGTTCTTCCCTTTCCTGTTGCTTTTATATTGGTTGTTATTTCAATAATGTTGTGATCAGATATTATAGTTGGGGATATCTCTATGTTATCAATTAGGTTGCTGTTGTTTGTGAATACCAAACCTAGGCAGTTGTTTTTTCTTGTATTTTCTGTTATATTTTGTATTAACATAAATTCATCGGCTAGAGCGAGGAGCATTTTTGCCTGCTCCTGGTCTTCCCGTGTGCTTTCTTTGTCTTGGTGTATACATATATTTTTTCCTATCTTTTTATATTTCATAAATGGAAAATTAAAATCACCACAGAGAAAAATATTTGGGGTTGGAGAGTGTAGATCTTTTACCCAGTTTCTAACCTCTGTAATGGAATCTGAGAATTTTGAAGTTGGGGTGTTTGGGGTTCTCTACATATTACAATTACAATTAGTACCATATTTAATTTTTTAACTTTTGCTGCTACACATTCTACGTAGTTGTTTGAACTACTTATAGTCTTATAGTAATTTCTGTCATATCTTTTTCGCTTGTATAAATAGCACATCCTTCTTTTCCTTTTACTGTTCTGTCGTCTCGAAGTATGTTATAGCTGTCAATTTGTATTTATTTTTTGTCAACACAAAATTCGCAGTTCGTCTGCAGTCCTTCAGATGAGTTTCCGTAAGGCTTGCAAGGTCTGCTCTTGTTTCTTGCATGAGTCCTTTCAGGTATGTGACTTTGTCCAGGAATGGTTTGGATTAAGAATTATTTTTATTTTTACGCTTTCGTTTTTCCATTTATGTAGTTCCGATTCGTTTAACAATGGTGGTGCATGTTTCGTTGCCTCGTGATCCTTTGAGAATTTTCCTCTCTTTATCTTTTTCGATACATGTTGTCTCGATATCGCGTGTAATGTCTTTCTGTATGCCTTCTGTACGGCTCTCGAATCCCCGTATTTGTCAGGTGGCTTTGTACTTGCTGGATGGTATTTAACAGTTGAATTGTCTTGGCTACGTCTAAAAAATTGGTGGCCCTCTTTGATGCTGTTTTTGCCTGCTCACTTGTCCGTTCCTTTGAGGGTAGTGGTAACGGCATTTTTGACCGTATTTACACCTCATATATCTTGCATAGGTTTTACAGATAGTAAAATGGTGGAACTTGCATTTGCATTCAAATTTGTAATATCCATTTATGTAATAGAAGTTACATAAAGTGGGATGTGCATAGATGCATTGCCCACCCTGGGATCTGCAGTACCCTTTTACATAATATTTACATACCATATTTTCTACGTTTCTAATTCTTGTGTGTGTGTATATATATATATATATATATACACACACACCTTGGTTAACCTTGGTTTTGCTTCCGCCCGAATTGTTCATTCTGACGAAGGTCAAGCTTGTTCCTCCACCTTAGACCTACCGTTTAACATGGAATCTGAACTACGCCCCACCAGCAGCCCGGCGTTTTAACCACTAGATTATCAGAGTACCCATTTATCTACTAACCAAATTTTTTTATTGTGTAGAAAGATGAACAGCTGGGTTTTGCTGCGCGCCGCCTGCCGACACCGGGTCTCGATCCTGGGGCCGATAGATTCGTAGTCAGCGATGCTAACCATTACACCACCAGTGGTAAAAATATATATTTAACTCCTGTTCATTATTATGCTAACAGACAAAGACAGTGGAGTAAACAGCAACAGTATAGTAACATCCTTTGCGGACGATACAAAGATCAGCAGAAAAATCAGCGATGCAAATAAAGTGGAGGCCTTGCAGAGGGACACGAACAAAATATACTCATGGTCAGAAGACAACAATATGACATTAACACCGAGAAATTTCAGCTCTTGAGATATGGTAGAAATGAGGAACTTAAACAGACTGCATATTATGCTCCAGATAGACAAGAAATTATTACTTGGGGGTAATAATGCCCGATGATGCCAAATTCGAGACACAAAATCAGATAGCAATGAACAAAGCAAAAAGAGTCGCCGGACAGGTACCTAGAACGTTCAAAAGGAGGGACAAGACAGTAATGATTCCCCTGCTGAGAACACTGATCATACCAAAACTTGAATACTGCTCAGTTCTGACGTCCCCATATAAAAAGGAAGAAATTAATAAACTAGAAGAAACGCAGAGACATTTCACAGCCAAGATTGATGGCTGCAAAGAATTCAACTACTGGGAAAGACTACGTAAACTAAATCTGTACTGCCTGGAGAGAAGAAGAGAGAGGTACACCATAATCTACATATGGAAAATGATCGAAAAACTGGTACCAAACCTAAAACTAAACCCAATTACCATTGTTGTTTGAATGGTGATTGGGTTTAGTTTTAGGTTTGGTACCAGTTTTCCGATCATTTTCCATTTTCCACATATATATATATAATATATATATATATAATATATATATATATATATATATATAGTGCGTTCGAAAAGTCTCTCCGCAGTGCTATGTTAAACGCATAGGAAATTGAAAAACTACATAACCTTTTGATTTTACAGCATGTGTTGAAAGTGTTTTCCACCATTTTGCAGGCACAGAGCAACTCGTCTACACTTGTTGTCAAACACTTTTTTTAAAGTGTTTGTTGACTGCGGAGAGACTTTTCGAACGCACTGTATATAACCTTTGGTTAGCTTCCGCCCGAAATATTCATTCTGACGAAGGTCAAGCTTTTCACTCCACCTTAGACCTACAGTTTAACGTGGAATCCGAACCACGCCCCATCAGCAGCCCAGCGTCTTAACCACTAGGCCACCTAGGGTACCCATTTATCTACCAACCACTTTCTTTATTGTGTGGAAGGATGAACAGCTGGGTTTTGCTGCGTGCCAGCTGTCGTCGGGTCTCGAACCCGAGACCAATGGATTCGTAGTCAGCGACGCTAACCACTACACCACCGAGGCGCATATATATATATATATATATAATATATATATATATATATATAATATACATATGAAAAAATTAAAATTTACAATGATCAAGTGAATGTACCCTGAAAATTCCAGTAATTTCGTATAATTACTGTTTCCCTTAGGGACTTCAGGAAGTTACTAAACTAACCTAACCTACCCTGAAATCCCTGAGTGAAATCACTAGTTTCACAACCTTTTTGTAATATATATAATAATAATAATGATTGGAGTTGTTTAACCTCCTTCGCAACATCTAAGGTCATATGAGGGAGGGGACCTACAGCTTTACGTGGGATCCGAACCACTGGTCGCTACATAATCTAGCCGCGGAGGAGGATTTTCCATCCAACTACTACCCAGACCCAGTGTCACTTAACTTCGCTGATGTAACGGGAAGCGGTGTTACGACATTGGCTACGACGTAGCCCGTATATATATATATATATATATATATTACACACGTTAGTCCGAAATAAAATTAGAAAACCAAGACGAATTTTCGACATTGATACAAATCAGCCAAGAACAAATTCCAGCACAAACCTTTTTATCGACTTAGAGTTTTCGGAAGGAGATGTAATTAAGGCTCTATCACAGATGCGAGGCAATTCGGCACCAGGGCCAGACACATGGAGTGCCACGTTTCTGAAGAAATGTAAAGAGAGGATTGCCAAACCGCTATACTTACTCTGGAGGAAATCACTCGACACAGGACAAATTCCACTTCCATCAGAGAACGTGAACATTGCCCCCTTATTTAAAGGTGGTAACAGAGCAATACCCAAGAATTATCGGACAGTGGCTCTCACCTTCCACCTTATAAAGTGCTTTGACCGTATAATTAGAGCCAAACTACCTACTACCTACAAGAAAAGAACTTATACAACCCAAATCAACATGGTTTCAGGGCTGGAAAATCATGCCTATCACAGCTATTCGACCACTAGGAGAAAATATTGGAAACACTGTGTCGAGGACAAAACATAGATGTAATATATACGGACTTTGCTAAAGCCTCCAATAAATGTGACCATGGAATTATATCACACAAACGTAAGAATACAGGAATTACTGGAAAGCTAGGAAGATGAATATTTAATTTCTTGACGCAAAGAACGCAAAGAGTGGTGGTAAATGGAGTCAAATCGGAAGTCTCGGAAGTAAAGAGCTCTGTCCCACAAGGGACAGTATTAGCTCCCTTGCTGTTCATAATAATGATTGCCGATATTGATGCAGATATCAATGACAGTATTGTATCATGCTTCAAAGATGACAAATATATGCAAGGAAATATTGAACGAAGGTGAACTTGAAACATTATTCCAGTGGGCAGAAGACAACAATATGAAATTCAACGAAGAAAAATTCCAACTTCTAAGATTTGGAAATAACAGGGAGCTACAGAATAAAGGGTACAAAACTCTGCAAGCCAAACAGATTATACCAAATCCACAAGTCAGGGATCTTGGAGTAATAATGTCGTCGGATGCAGAATTCAGAGAGCACTATAACAACAAAATTACAACGGCTAGAAAAATAATGGGAATCATCTGGAGGAGCTTCCACGGCAGAAAAGCAAACATCATGCTCAAATTATGGAAGAGTCTCGTCCTACCAATAATCGAGTATTGCTCAGTACTCACAAGCCCATACAGAAAACGGGACACTGCGAACATTGAAGCTATACAAAGAACCTTTATGTCTCCTTATTATTACCTTATATATATATATATAAACCGATAAAATTAAAAATTAAATGTGTTTATATAGAGCGACGCCAATTGTGCATAGGAAAAAGTGTCGTCTGTCATGCGTGGCCCATGGAAGACTCAAACTGGGAACCCAAATTTTCATCCAAGTGAGTTATTGACTGACCTTTCGGTTCGGGAATGACAAATGGAAAGGCGGAGATTGAGGAGGGAACGAAGGAAGTTAATAAAGACAGGAATTAAATCAAGTGGAACAGTAATGACGATGGAAGATGAAGAACAACATCCATTTCTTACATTTAGACAGACATGCAAATGAGACATGAGAAAAATGAATAATGAAGATTATAAATAAATAAAGATTGAATTCCTTTCTTAGGTTTTAATTCTTTTCATAGATTGATTCTCATGCATTAGATAGATAAAGATATAAATAGATAGATAGATAGATAGATTTTTTTTTTTGAAATTACTAATTATTACTTCATATATGTAAGACGCAAGTATACCTATTGCATGCGATACGTTATGCCTTCGTATATATATATATATATATATATATAATATATATATATATATATATATATATATACACAGGCCCTCTCAGAGGTCCAGAGAGGCCCGGGCCACTTTCAGCTTTGAGGCCCATAGCTAAACCCAATTATTACTTTCACTACAAAACATTATAATCAAACCTGAAAGTTTCTAAATTTGAGGCCCCCCCTTAAACCTGAGGCCAGGCTAAATGACTCTCCTAGCCCCCCCCCCTCTGATAGGCCCTGTACATATATATATATATATATTACGCAGCCAATCTATATAGATTTTGACTGTATTAACGTCTGTACGTTAATATAAACTATAGATAACGATAACGGTGATACGATAATATTACATTAATTAACACTGAAATGAAGGAAAACCTTCAAAACTGAACGACTACATTTTTCATTTTTCATTTTTCATTTATCATTTCCTTTA
This sequence comes from Bathynomus jamesi, assembly GCA_023014485.1. Taxonomy (NCBI): domain Eukaryota; kingdom Metazoa; phylum Arthropoda; class Malacostraca; order Isopoda; family Cirolanidae; genus Bathynomus; species Bathynomus jamesi. Next base: position 385,890 of record JAJOZX010003098.1, on the reverse strand, counting down.
AACAAAGGGCGGAATTTAGGTTTAAAATTAGAGGGGAAATTCTGTTACGGAAGTAATGTGTGTTCCTTCGTCTTCCTTCCTGTCGGATGACGCCCAATTGAAGCATTTAAAACTTCCATAAACAGATGCCTCACAAGACCCGTAACACGATCTCTCCGTACCACGGTTTGGGACTGTATATATTTATATATATAACTGCCCAAGTAACTTAATACGTCCATGTAAAGTACAAAGTAACCGCTGTGACGTCACCGTGGACGAAATAGCTATACAATAATACGGCTTCATTCACCGAGTTTGGAAACGTTTTGGAATAAAGTTCACCTAAATTTTTTTTTTTTTTTGAAAACGTGAAAAATTAACCAATAATGAATTTTTTTCTGGCTGAAATTTTAGTGGTCACTAAAAAAGAAAAAAAAAAATATTTAAAGAGAAACAGAATATTTACTTACCAATTATTAATTTTTTATGCTTTTTAGAAATTTTTTTTTAGATTTTTTTTTTAATAAAAGTGTACAAAATTTGCAAAAGTTTGAAACTTGATAAAAAATCGTTAAAATGTTTTATTCGTTAAAATTCGTTAAAATTCTTTAAAATTCGTTCAAATGTTTTAGTTATTTCCAGCATTTGCGTTCATGTCTACAATCACCAAAAGTATAAATCGATTTCAATAATCCATTCTTCAATTAAATTGAAATATTTTTATTCATTTACTTTTAAAAATATTTGATGTATAAATGCGTATATTTCAAATAATGTGTGATTTTTTCCTATTTATTGACCTTTTATTTAGTATTTTCAATGATGGTTCCGTGTTCGATTATAGGATGCGTAATGAGCGAGAACGATTTCCAATGAAAGTCCTTCGAGTTCCTCAATTTCCTCCTTGACAAAGTCACTCTTGGGTTTCTCCTGCATCTCTATAGGATTCGAATGTACCAATGGAGAGGTCATACGCTAATACATATTTAAAACCGAGGCAGCGTTCGTACCTCAGTGGGTAACGCTGTTTCCCTATAAGGGAGGTGAAGATACTGAGGTCAGGGGTTCGAATCTCGATGATGCTGGTAATAATAAAAATAATAGAGGAGTTTGGGCGATAGGCCACATTGGTTGGCCTGAGCTCTGTGCCAATTTATGGCCCTCCTGAATGATTATTATTATTATTATTATAAAAGGTAAATACAAATCTTCGTTTTTGTTCTTTCGCATTTTTGCAATTTCTTCGCTCGTCAATATCGCACGTCTTTTGTTACGAAGATACAAGCTACGTTCAAAACTCTTTTCAGAGTCGTGAAATTGAAACTTTTGCGCCTTCCTCGGCCATATTTCCCTTAAAATAGATTTTATTTCTTTCGTTGGAATTGTTGTTGGTCTCCATTCATTAAATGAAATAACAAAATACATTATTTTATTACAGGACTTAGAACGTTTACCACCAATTCGTTATGACCAACGTACGCACGAAGCCTATATCCAGATACTTTCTTATATACAGTATGACCAAACAGTTCATTTCTAATTTCGAGAGTCCTTGCTGCCACGAAGGAAATTTCTTTGTTTACAAAAGTATTTAGAATGCTTTCTCGTCATCATCAGATATAACCTAAAATAGCGACCTTTTGGCACTATGAAATGAAACCATTGAGATCTGAAGAACGCTCATATATAGGGCTATATATAATATATATATATATATGAAAATTATTTCACGAAAGTAACACGTGAAAAATATTTATGATGAATAAAACCACGAAGGAAAGGAAACACAGAATGGTGCTCCTGAGGATGTCATTAGACGAAAGCGCTTGAGCACCATTCTGTGTTTCCTTTCCTTCGTGGTTTTATTCATCATATAACTATTATAATATATATATATATATGTATATATATATATATACTTAGTAGAATTCTGAGGATAAGGTAACTCTAGAGCTTTGTATAGCTCAGTGTAAGGGTAGAAAAAACAAGGTAGGTGTGTTGTAGGTGTGTTTATAGTGAAAATTACGCATTAGCTAGAAAAATATAATAATAAGGTTTTTAAACTCCTTCGCTACATCTAAAGTCACGTGACGAAGGGGACCTACAGCTTTACGTGGGATCCGAACCACGGATCGCTACATAGTGTGGACGCGGAGGACGGTCTCCCATCCAATTACTCTCTAAACCTAAAGTCGCTTAACTCCGCTAATCAAAGAGAAGCGGTGTTACCACCTTGGCTAAAACAAATACAGAAAATATTGTTTCATTTGGGAAATTAATTAACATCAGTGATTCTCAATTATTTATTAAAATATTGAAAATAATTGGCTTTACCCAAAAAAAGTGGGTATCGAAGATAAAATTAACAGAAATGCTCAATGTAATTTTAATCGTCGAACTGACTTATATGTCCTATTTTTTGCAGGAAATAGATCAAAGCACGTTATTCCTCAATTTAGATTGTCTTCATCTCAAAAATTACCCATTTTCATTGGATTGAAACTATGGAGTGATTTAAATATTGATGTAAATAATATTTCAAAGGTAAATTCATTTAGAAACAAGTTAAATTCTCGATTAATAATGAAATACCAATAAAAAATTTAAGATTAAATGTACATTGCTCTATTACTTGTTTATTTATCGTCTAAGTATCAGTTCTGTGTACTGTATTGGTATCATTATATCTGCAATAATGACTTTGTCTGTATTTGTTTCATATCTATAATAATAATAATAATAATAATAATAATAATTTAAGATTAATACCGGGTGAGCCAAAAAACTATTACCCAACTTTTGAAAAAAATATTGTGGCTCACCCTCTATATTGATCTTACTGCTGAGGCCGTATGTTGTACCCATACTTTTACTCTTTCAAACGCTGGTTTTGTATCTAGATTCAACGCCCCAGGAGTAGAGGTACAGGCTCACAATTGGAGGGAGGTATCAGAAAATGGTGCTCAATTGAAAGGCGGTCAAAGTCAGCAACTGATACTTTCAGATGACAGTCAGTTTCTCCATAAATAATTCATTTTCCTAATTTTTGCACAAAATAATTAATTTATTTCCATTTTCAGTTCAGACCATCATTCTGCTATAGTTGGTGAACAAGTTATAACATAATGAAATACTTTTTGGAAGATGAAGCATTGATATTGAACCTGCATAAGGAGAAACACGGGTGCAAAACGAATGAAGAAAGAGTTTCCAAATAAACGATGGACGATACCTGGGACTTCAATATCTCGTAAAGAAAATCGATATCACAGGGTCGACCAAACGAAAAGAAGGCAGTGGAAGGCCAAAAACATCGTACTGAGGAAAATATTGACACGGTTTCATCCATGATATGCAGTCAAGAAGAACGGCCCAACACCCACAAGTCCGTTAGAGAAATTTAAAAAACTACTGGTATTTCTCGCTCTAGTGTTCGTCGTATAGTAAAAGATGATCTGGGTCTTAAATGTTTTAAAAGAGTCGAAATTCATAAGCTCTCTGCATCAAATAAACAAGCAAGAGCTGAAAAATGTCTTGCTCTGTTAGATCGATTCCCAGACAGAGAAGTGTCGAAAATATGGTTCAGCGACGAGACGACCTTTACGGTTGCTTCAACAATAAACACACAAAATGACCGCGTTTATGGAAGACAGGACAAAAAATCTATCAGTCTAGAATCTAGAGTGACTTTGCAGGAAACGTCCGCATTTTTCTCAAAAAGTCATGGTTTCCATCTTTATTTCAAAGTTAGGGAAGTCAGAGATTGTTTTTGTTGTTCAAAATGCCAAAATCATTGCTGCTTATTACCAAGAAAAAATCCTTGATGCGGTACTGCCGTCGATAAGGAAGAAGTCAAGGTTGCAAGCGTGCATTGATAATGGAGGAGGACACATTCCGCATAATCTTGGACTCAATTACGTAACTATATAGAAACAGAAAGTTTTTTCTACCCGTGTCTGTATAACAGCGAATTCCAAAATAATGGTTACAGTTAGCAGAAATCCAATTTCACCACGAGATAGACCATGAAATTCTATACAGGACGCATATATTGCTTGTACAAATAACATTTGATAAAGGTAAAATGATATTGTTCAAAATCAGGGTAATAGTTTTTTTTGGCCCACCCTGTATATACTGTATTTCAACAATCAGTTCGTCTCTGTACTCGTATTAATCATAATTTAAACGTGGATTACATATGTATTTTATCTCCAGTTAGTCTGAGAGCCCAGTAAAGCCTAAAGATTAGGGGTCAAACTATATAAAATAAATAGTCCAATTGATAGTTTTTAATTGGGCTTGTTTAACCTCCTTCGCAACATCTAAGGTCATATGACAGAGGGGACCTACAGCTTTACGTGGGATCCGAACCACGGGTCGCTACATAATCTGAGCGCGAAGGACGGTCTCCCATCCAACTACTACCCAGACCCAATGTCGCTTAACTTCACTGATCTCCGGGAAGCGGTGTTACGACATCGGCCACCAATATTGATAGTATTCTCGTATTATTATACCATAAGACAAACTGTAATATTATGATATTCATTTTATAAATAAATTTATAAATATAAAATATATAAAAAATAAATATATTCACAATGACTTTAATGACGTCACAATGATCTAAATTCATTGTCTAATTTCTATCTGTAAGTTCAATTAGGTATTTGAAATGAATTAATAATTTTTATTCATGATTTATATATTATTGATTATAACTACCTTTGAAGTGATGTTTTCTCTTTAATTACTCTGAGAGCCCAGTAAAGCCTAGAGATTAAGGGACAAATTAAATTAAATAAATAGTCAAATTTCACAATTACTCATTTTAGGTTAAAATTAATGTAACAACAAAAATTGTAAAAATGTAATATTTATTTTATAAACAATATAAGTTATATATATATATATGTCTTACTTTTGTTACTTTTGTTGAGTTTGAACGAGGTTCAGGATCAATCTGCGGGCGACCCCTTTGCAGCATCCCGCCTCATTTGCGGGATTTAGTGAAGGACGGAATTGCTCTCTGATCTCCTCCTGCCCTCATAGCCAGCCACGTATGGCTGGTCAGGGACTGCACAAGAATCTGTCCAGCTGGGTCTTGAAGTTATTCAGGTCGGTGTGCTGGAGATTCCTCACTTCTTACTATATATTATATATATATATATATATATATATATATATATATATATATATACAGGGTGGCCCAAAAGTAGGTATACAGTTGATGATTTTTTTTAATGAAACTTTACACATAACATGTGTTAATCACGCAGGTGTTCATTATTATCTACCCTGAAAAGAAAATGAATTTAAAAAAATCAACGTATGAAACTGTATACCTACTTTTGGGCCACTCTGTATATATATATATATATATATATATATATATATATATATATATATATATTATCAGCTTTTCAGGGCACGTGCAGCTCAAAGTATCATTGCCAAGGTACATAGAAGGTCAACGTACTGACAAAGGTTTTTTCCGCAGGTGGTTACTTACCACTGGCAGAGACAATGATCTCGGTTATCATAATCAATTTGTAATTAAGTTCATAAAATAATTTACGTGCCTGTGTCGCAGGTTTGCATCGCAAACACTCCTGGCTCTATAAGTGCGGGTGCATGATTCATCAGGAAGAAGATGCACCGCAAGGTTTCGTTACCTCCCAAAGCGACATAAATACAAATATATATGAAACTGTATACCTACTTTTGGGCCACTCTGTATATATATATATATATATATATATATATATATATATATATATATATATATATATATATATATATATTATCAGCTTTTCAGGGCACGTGCAGCTCAAAGTATCATTGCCAAGGTACATAGAAGGTCAACGTACTGACAAAGGTTTTTTCCGCAGGTGGTTACTTACCACTGGCAGAGACAATGATCTCGGTTATCATAATCAATTTGTAATTAAGTTCATAAAATAATTTACGTGCCTGTGTCGCAGGTTTGCATCGCAAACACTCCTGGCTCTATAAGTGCGGGTGCATGATTCATCAGGAAGAAGATGCACCGCAAGGTTTCGTTACCTCCCAAAGCGACATAAATACAAATATATATTAACCTTCGTTCGAAGCTATCATCAAGTAATATATATAATATATATATATATATATATATATATATATATATATATATATATATATATATATATATATAGACGCCTGGCTCAGAACAATCCCCGATGAACCGGGCGTACCTGGTTATGTGAGGTGGAGAGTACAAGAAACCAACTCACTACTTCACCAGGCCAACTCGAGAGGAGGGGCGACAAGCGTGACCTTCGTGAAATGAGGATCATCGCCCGGAACATTTGAAAGGTTGAAAGGAAAGGTATATATATATATATATATATATATATACAGGGTGGCGCAAAAGTTGCGCATCATAGGAATTTTCAGTGTTGGCTATAATATATTATTTTTTCTTTTAGGGAGGGGATGGCTGCGATATTAACAATAGACGAGAGGGTGAGCTTGGTTTTATTGTATGGAATACCCTGTACAACAAATCGATGAATCGGTACTGTACCGATTCATATATTATAATCAACACTGAAAATTCCTATGATGCGCGACTTTTGCGCCACCCTGTATATATATATATATATATAATATAATATATATATATATATATATATAAGGACTGTACAAGTTACAAAGTGAAGAAAAATGAGAGGATGCTCCGTTTTTGTCCTCCACTTGTAATTAATAAAGTTAATTACAATATATAAATTACTGTTTTTTAATTAAAGTTAATAAATTCACAAAAGGAAATAAATTAATGAAAAAACAAAATAAATAATTAATATAATAACATACGTTCGAATTAAGAAGATAAACGAGAATACATTAATAAATAAATGAATGAAAAATGTATTATTTGAGTTGAACGAGAGAGAGAGAGAGAGAGAGAGAGAGAGAGAGAGAGAGAGAGAGAGAGAGAGAGAGAGAGAAGGAGAGTTACAAGGAGTTACAAGGAAAAGAAGTACCTCAAAAGGCCTTGCGGCCCATACCGAAGAGGTACCAATGGCAACGGGTGCCAGGGAAAATTTTCTACACACTTAAATAGAGAGAGAAGGAGAGAGAGAGAGAGAGAGAGAGAGAGAGAGAGGGAAAAAAATAGTGGAATTGATGGTTGGTTATACACTCGTATATAAATTGGGGCACCGTAGTTTCAAACACACTGCGAAATATGTGACCGACCCCCATCTTTCAGGATGGTTTTCCTCCAGATGGATTGAATTATTTTTCCCGATAATTCAGTTCGAATCTTCTATAAGCACCGTGACACCTCTCTCGATAACGAAGAGTTTTTTGTATAATGAATAAACGCGGGAACGAATTTGGACTTGAGAAAGCAAAAATATTTTTTTTAAATGTAAAAAATAAAAATATAAAAAATTTATTGTTCCTGCAGGCCATATATGTATATATATATATATATATATATATATATATATATATATATATATATATATATATATATATATATATATGTACTTTGCTTATAAATCTGTCCTGCTATTTCGAAAAATGTATTATTATGTTCGCTGTTGAGATTTCGGATCTTTTGAGGTTGAGTTCTTACATTATAATTTTAAACTGTAATATATCATTACCTGCATTTGGAAACGTGATTCATAATTATATAAAAAATATATTAATCCTTTAAAATAAACAGGAAAACAGGTTAAAGCTTCGGTCTACTTTTATTATATAAAATGAGCAGAATAGGAAAGCATTTTTTATCGTTTTCCTACTCATTATTATGCTGCGGCTGTTTCCTTTCAACTGCGCATGCGTAGAATAATGTTTTGTAGTTTGACACCCAGCTCAATCTCCGACCCTTCTTGTTTCCAATTAAGAACCTGAATTAACAATTTTTTTTTTCATTAAGAAATAACGAATAAACCTGTTTTTCAGATTTAGTCTGTGATGGGCGTGTGGCGAGGTTGCCTCCTGTGGTTACCGAGGGAACATCAGTGACCGCAGAAGAACCTCAGCATCTGTGTGTGTGTGTGTGTGTGTGTGTGTGTTGTGTGTGTGTGTGTTTGTGTGTGTTTAAGAGCTGATTATAGTGTCATGTAATGCAACGTTTAATGCAGCATTGTCTTCACAATGGTGATACACTAAATAACTGTTCCTTGGTGTGAACTGCCATCTGCGCAGATATTGTGCGCAAAGGAAAGTTTGGTTGGTTACATTTCGTATCACAGCCGTTGCTTTTGCTTCTTTTACACAATAAGAAATCCCCCCCCCCCCACACCACCACCACCAAAAAATTTAGAACCCGAAAACGTGGATTCCCTATACTGTATAGCTCATCCGCTCCAAATTTTCACTATATATTACACTGGTCAACACTCATTTTATTGCCAATCATATTAGAGTGATTTTGGGGTAACTTTGTGGTGCTGATTCCGAATATGACATCGGTTTTGCTAGATTGGTTCTAATTTATGAGATAATTGGTACCCCATTGAAACACGTAAAAATGCAAAAAATTTAATGTTCAGGCGGAGCCTACTTACAAATCGCATTGAAATTGTCTTAAATCATACAAAAGTAAACACATGAAATACATAATGGCATTTTATTCGGTCTCACCATCTAGAATGTTCCGGTAGTTTCCCATATGCACGCGTTATGGTTACGTTTCCTATTAATTGAGGGTATTCATTATCTCAAGAACTAGAGCCAAATCGGAAAAACTACTTTCATTTTGGAATTCAGCAAACCCCAAAATACCATAAATTCGTACGAATTTCCTTGGCAACGAAAAAAAAAATGTTTTTTTGTTGACCTGTGAATTATCATCTTTGTCCTTGCATCTTATAACTTATTTGTAACCCTGATTATCCACACGTGACTCGAGCGATGGATTGCTATTCAGTTTAAATCTTAATCAGGAGAATGATCTCGCATTGTTAAGAAGTAATTCAACAGTTATTTCACAGTTAATAGAGATCATGGCAATATCTTTTGCAATAAAAATGAAAAAAAAATTTGCAACAACTTCTATGACTAAAACTCGTGAGCATTATTTACAGGTGAATTTTTTTTTTTTTTACAGTTTTTAAACATTTATTAAAAAGTTTTGCAAAGGTTAAAATGAAATTACTTTAAACCGACGTGTTTGGAAAGAAAAAGAAAAAAGTTATAATAACCATCATTCAAAAAAATTTTACAACCTTATAATATCTACTTTTATGTAAGGAGATTCCAAAAAGAAATTAGAAGTATTCCCATACGTTTAAATCTCTATTTTATTTATATTTTTTCAATTTTACGAGTTCTCAAATTTCAGCCATTAATTTTAGTGGTGTCCCTTCCTTCAAATACCCGAATGCCCGATGCTCAACCGCAAATTTTGACAAAGAAACCACCAAGGAGGAGTTTATTCACGCAGTAATTATGGACATTTTTTTTCCACAATATATATATATATATATAAAATATCTTTACCCTCATCCATTAAACTCTTATACAAATCATAACCTCTTATTTGCACCAAATTCAGGAAAACGAATTTACCTTTTTCATACATAAGAAATATTACAGTAATTTCTTCATATAAGAAAATCTTACATTTCGGATATTCTCTCTCTCTCTCTCTTCTCTCTCTCTCTCTCTCTCTCTCTCTCTCAATAACGTTGATTTTTCCCCTGCATTCATTCATAAATAATAATAAACTTTATAAGCTCGTATCGAAATATAACATCGCTAAAAAAATTCCCCAAAATTATAAGTGAACTTTCGAAAATATATATATATATTAACATGACGATATAAAATTATGTTAAAATGATAGTCCCCTATATATATATATATATATATATATATATATATATATATATATATATATATATATATATATATATATATATATATATATATATATATATATAGGTGAACCAAATGTAGGTGGACAGTAAATGATAACGTTTATTTTGAGAATACATATTTAATTTTTTTGTATATAATACAAAATAAATTTAAATAAATTTAGTTATAATATTTAATATAATAAAACACAAACACCATAGTTATAATGAACACCATAGTTATAATATAATATAACACAAACCGTATTCAACCTAGTGTCCACCTACTTTTGGTTCACCGTGTATATATAAAGGGGGGGGAGAAAAGCAATAAGTGAGAACTAGGAGTTAGTGGGACTCGAATTCACGTAATATTAGCCTCCCTTTGAACGAATCGTTTAATGGAGGGGGGAGGGAGGGGGTTCTGGATGGGTCGATCGGTAGAAGCGGTCACTATGAAACCACGTGTCACGGGTTCGAATCCCACTGGTTCCTAGTTTCTCCCTTCATTCTTCTTTCCTTTTCCAGTTATAGTTATACTGTATAGTGTATATAGTTACTTATATGCGTATATGAGTATTAAGTACTACTAATATACAGTCAATTAAAAAAATCTTGTAGTGAAATTCTCCATGATTTTTATTAGCACTTATATACCAGTAACAAATGTGGAGATTCATGTTAAGACCTTTTGAACGGAGTGTATTTGCACGGATACTGCATTAATGGTTCTCTCTCTCTCTCTCTCTCTCTCTCTCTCTCTCTCTCTCTCTCTCTGTATATATATATATATATATAATATATATATATATATAATATATATATATACTGCACGGGTTGGGACGCTTATAAGTGACTATTTCCGAATGCAGTAGACCCCTGTTTTCATATATATATATATAGTAAAGCCGTCGTGTCACCTCAACGAGTGACCCCAGAATCGTGTATCTGCTATTGATATGAAGGTATAATAGAGAAAATGTTAATATAAAAAATTAAACCGTACGGCATGACAGATACAAAACATGTTCAAAACTTGTAACAAAACATTTGGACATGGAATTTTTTAATCATTATTATTAAAGAAATGCATATTTTAATTAATAATGATCATTTGCGGATATCAGTGTTTTTTAAACAAGATATGTTTATATTTTGCATCGATTCTATAGGAGAAAACGCTTCATTTACAACCATTTCGATATATATATATATATATATATATATATAATATATATACACACCATAAATTTGAGTTATAACCATAATCATTTCTATAAAGGCTTTTTTTTTTACTTATGTTTATTCGTGCTTGTTATCAGATAGACATTAATGCTAAATATTATGGACCTTATATTATATATATAAAAGGGAGAACAACATTTTACATATATACACATATATACAAGGAATGTTTTCTTTCTTATGTAAACATGAGTTTGTGTTAACGCAAAATGTCGTAGAAAGTACCAGTAAAAATGCAGCTGTTTAAATCTACTGTAGAATTGACAAATAACATCCGAAAAGTAGGCTAACCCCTACGACAATATTAGCCCACAACATTAATGAAACAACAAACATTATGACGACTACGTCGATTAACAAATCCAAACCTTTCGAGACCAGTAAATCTGAATACTTTAGCTTATATTCTAAGGCCATCAACTGGGTATAGTCATGGTTAAACCAAGTATGACATCAATATACTGGGAAATCATCTTTAAGGGTAATCAACAGAAGAGATACTGTTTTCCTCTAAACTGAAAACGCAATTGGGTAAATAAATTATGGGAAATCAACCAAGAGGAAAGAGAACCAAAGTTGAGAGAGAGAAAAATAGGCATTATTCCGCAAGAGAAAGAGTATAGTTGTGAAATTAAAGAATTGCAAAGAAAACACGGTTAGGTAGACTAGCCATGAGTGGATCCTAGGATCTTCGCTAGTCTGAAACATTATAACATTATAACAAAACAGTAACAAAGAAGTGATCGGTAGAAAAATAGAGAGTATTGATCTTGACATACAAGATCTAACTGAGACATTCAGAGAGCGAAGAGGAAGTCTCGGTAGAAGCGATCAGAGAAAACCCAAAATATTTCGAAAACCAAACAAAACGGGAAAAAAAGAACCACGGTATTATCAGACTTTTGAGGAAAGAAAATAATGCACGTCCCGGTGATCTAAAAGAAATATCTGAAATATTAAGAGCTCAGAATCAGTCAGATTTTATCTCAAAAACAAAAGAAATAATACATCGCATCAAATTCTTTTTTTAAGAAGAATTACGAGGAGAGACTTTAACGGACATTGATTTTACATTGAACGATATAGCACGGACTATACGACATTTGAAATCACATTCATCAGCAGGTCTGGACAAATGAAACGTCAAACTGATTTGAAAATGTAAGAATGAAATAGTTATGCCCTTGTACTGGATATGGATATCTCTGGACACGGGAGAAACACTGGATCCTGAAGAGAGCGAACATTGTTCTTATATATATATAAAGGAGCGGATAGATCTCAAACAGAGAACTACTGATCAGTGTCGTTGACATCTCATCTCACCAGAGTATTCTAAAAAATAGTTAGAGAAAAGTCTACAATTTTTTCGAAGAGCAAAAGAAAAGATCACTAAGAACCAACATGGCGTTCGATCAGGAAGATCATGCCTATTTGCAGTGGCGACTCGTGGTATAAATGTATGGGGGGGGTGCGATTTCATAAAATTTATAATTTTTAGAATTCTAGTACATAAACAATCACATGGTGCTTCCGTACGGTACTTATATGTCAAAAGAAGCCATAAATTTGTATTAAAAAAATATTTTAATAAAATATAAAAATAATTGTTGAATATCTTAAAATTAATATATTTTTTATCTGTTAAATTAATATTTATCGTTTCAAGCAAGGGGGAGCGACCGCTCCATCGCTCCATCGCTCTTATACGTCAGTCGCCACTGCCTATTTGGAAATAATACTAGTTATGGTGTAAAACAGAATAAACTTTGCCAAGACATTCAACAAGAGTGACCATGGAATAATAACATAAAACGGAGAGGTATGAAAGGTAAAAAGCAAACGAACTAAATGGATATATAATTTCCCTAGAGAACCTTAGTAAGTTGTTAAAATTCAAGTACCATCAGTATACCACAAGGACTAACACTTGCTCCACTATTATTCGTAATCGTACTGACAGATGAGGTAATCAATAATAGCGTAGTAGCATCCTGCGTCGACGATCCAAAAATCATTCCCATTAAAATTCTGAATTATACAGTCTTTACAAATATATATAGGAGTAAAATATACAAATGTATGGTCAGAAGAGAGCAACATAAATGAAGTATATCACCTGATAATTTTTAAATCAAAGAATTATCATACCCAAAATGGAAAGGAAAGTCAGAAAAACTCAAAAACAAAGAATTCAGAACTTACAATGATCGACGATGCAAAATTTAAGACACGTATTATATAATATTATATATATATATATATATATATATATATATATATATATATATATATATATATATATATATATATATATATATATATATAATATATATTATACGATGCTTTAAGTTAACACTAAACAAAACAAAAAGAATGGAACAGATACCGAGAACGTTTATTCATGATTTATATATTACTTAACCTCTTTTGGACTACTGGCTCGAATTTGTACCGTTTCCTATACACGCACTCGTAACTTAACCCTACAAAAGCTTCAGTCGTTAAGAAGTTAATTGTAACTACCTATGAAGTGATATGTTTTATCGTTAATTTAATTTGAGACACCCATTTAAGCTTAGAGTTTAAGGGTCAAATTAAATTAAATAAATCGTTCAATTGATAATTGTTTATTGTATTATTGTAACAGAAAAAGATTGTATTATTGTAGTATTTATTTATAAATAAACAATTTGATTTGAAAAGATGTTTCAGCAATATATTGGTGTTAGAAGCACAAGGAAAGAATATTGGTCATTAATAAGGTTTGTTATTTTTTTTTAATTTATCAAAATATTTTTCTTTTAATACGTTAAAACTGGTAAAAAAAAATTGTTATATTCTTTAAAAAATTTCTAAAATCGATTACAGTTAGAGATCATTGTTTGGAGGATCATTTTACAGCCCAAATCAATGATAATTCAAAGAATTACAGTAGATTACCGTAAAATATTACGTAAATTAAATTTGTATTCCTCAGAAAGAAGAAGAGATACTGGTCATAATTTGCACATAGAAATTAAGTGAAGAAAAGGTACCTAATTTCAAACCAAACCGTGCGTGTAACTATTCAAAACACAATGGGGAACAGCTGCAAATCGAGAGTATGCCTTAAACTAAACACTTTCAAAAGAAGACCAAAAGATGTGGCTCAATGCAGGCAGTGTCAGACGAGTTGAGTATTCCAGGCAAATATGTGGGATAGAGAAATCAAGAAAGCGAGTCTCTCCACCATCAAGCCAAACTCATGCGAAAGGCAAGGCCATGAATCTGCACTTTGTGTTAAATGTGTATACATAAAACGCCATTAAAGGTTCAAAGACGTTATACGCATATGTACAGTATTATATATATATATATATATATATACCACACCACACACACACACACACAAATATATATACATATATACACACACTCGTATATATTACGAGGGAGGGAGATATCCTTGCAAAACTAGAACACTGTAAAATCCATTCTTAAAAATGATTTAGAGAAAATAAGTATGTTTAAATTATTGCCACGAGTCGTTCAACATATGTACCTTTTATCCTTACAAGGTTACAAGGGATGAACCACATATAATCGCTCGATTCAAGCATTATCTTCTCGCCTTCGACATGATTACAAATCTCACGATTACATTTACCTGCAAAGCACTTTTTATGTCACACCTGTTTTTACTTAATAGGGCATGGGACAGACGTACGGACTGGGGCATGGGGTATGGAAGTTTTATATATATATATATATATATGCACTTTCAAAACACACACACACACACACACACACAGATATATATAATATATATATATAAAGCCAGGACCCAATTCTTTCTACCCTTTCCCACAGAACTCCTTTCACAGCCCAGAACCTTAATCCATGCTCCAATGATGCTCAAAAGGTCAGAGGGGCATAGGAAGGCTGACCTTTGACCTCTTATGACCTTCTGCCCACGACACTTGTGCCACAGTGCCACAATTCATATTGTCGTTAAAGAGATGATGATTTTCATATAAATTTAATTCCATATAAATTTATATTATATTATATTATATTATATATTTCATATAATAATATAATATATATATATATATATTATATATATATATATATATATATATATATATATATATATCGAGAGAGAGAGAGAGAGAGAGAGAGAGAGAGAGAGAGAGGACTAAAGCAAAGTCTTTCCCTTAAGTTTTATATATATATATATATATATATATATATATATATATATATATATATATATATATATATATATATATATATATATAGTGTATAAGTGTTCGTGGGAAAGTATTTTCCAATTTTCTTGTAGTTAGTGAAGCACCTTCGTCGGAGTCTCCTAATTGACAGCGGATTTATATATGCATTATAATGAGTCTGTTTGAAGTAACAAATGACCAACTTCAGTATTAATGAACAACCGAACATCGAACCCTTCACCGAGGAGAGTTTCTTAAATTGTTTACCGCGTATGTTTTATGAATCCTTAATACATAAGGTAAAAAAATTCACTTACCACCATGACTTATCTCCATATAGATGTGTATCTATATGTCCGCGCGTATATATATATATATATATATATATATATATATATATATATATATATATATATACTGTATATGTTGGGGAGTTGTATAAGAATGTACGGTATTAATTTTTAGGAAGAAGTTGTTTTATTGAGAAAGGATATTTTTTAGATCTTTTTAAATGTGGGTTGTTGTGGGTTGTTGTAGGGGGGGGGGGGAAAGCGGGTTAGGGTTTTCATTAAAGGGTTTTTTATGGAATTTGAGAATGTGCCAACATTCTTGCGTTTTTACTTATACGGGATATGTTGGTAACATTATTAGTTTTTTAATTCAGACCTTAATCAAATATCTCGTGTTGTGGCAGTTTCTTCAAAGAGAGAGAGAAAGAGAGAGAGAGAGAGAGAGAGAGGAGAAGAGAGAGAGAGAGAGAGAGAGAGAAAGTGATTTTTTCGCTTTTATAACCTAAGTCTTTCTTACATTTGAAATTATACATTTTTTTTTATACACTTGTCCAAAGTGATTTAAGTGCCCTTTCGTGTATATAAATGATGCTAATTTATTTGTGAGGATACTATACTGGTTTGTCTCCGGTTGGCTTCGCATACGGCCCAAACTCGAATTAAAATTCAAAAAGGGAAGAGTGTTTATAAACCATTGCAATTCACTCCCGATACATTTTCATAATTATCTTTTAAACTGTTCATCTTGGTTTACTGCTTTTCAGTCACTTCGCAATTTGCATTTAGTACGATGTTATTGACGGCCAACTTTGCATTACGCATTCCAGCTATACTCGGATTCCTTCCTACTGAATCATAAGGGAGTTAACGTTTGAGGTCCTCCGTTTCTTTGTGCCCAAAATGACGAAAGATTCGAAAGGAAGACGTATAGACAGGATTTTTGCTCGTAAACTGATGTTTGGTGTTTACGATTTTGTGTTATGTAAAAGAACGCGGGATGCGTATAGCGTGGATAGACAGAACGAAATATTTTTTGGAAAATAACCGATTTGTTTCTTATCATTAATGATCGTAATTCGTAACGCAAAACGTACTGTTTATCGTGTTTTTCCGTGTCACGAACGAGAACGCGCGTCGTAATGTCACGCTCATGCGTAGTTTTGAATACTGTTTTGTAAAAATAAAAAGTAAAGAGCTTATTTGGGGAAGATCAGTTTTGTCTTCCACAGTTCTCAAAAATCACCGGAGATATTTCTACCCTGATCCTCATTTCAGACAATTTATGGGTGTCATACTTTCCTGATCATAATGTCGAGAACAGACAAGTTCAGTAATTTAATATTACTCCAATTTAACCTAACCTAATTTAACCTAACATAGCATAACATAAACTAGTCTAATCTTACTTTATTTTCGATCTCTGTAATGGGCTTATCGGCTCTGCATAGAAAATTCGACAAAAAAAGACATACCACATTCTCTCTATCTCTCTCTCTCTAGTTTGAAGTTGATCTTAGGGTCTTTGTTAGCCTGTAACTCTCTCTCTCTCTCTCTCTCTCTCTCTCCTCTCTCTCTCTCTCTCTAAATAAGAATACAATGAATTACAGCCATATTACATACTTTAAAATGAGGAACATTGTAACTGTACATTGCCATTTTATACTTAAATTTTTAACTCAGTGAAAATTGTGTATTATGTTATACGTGAAATTTATTAAACCACCTCATTTGGTGACCTATTCCAATGACCTTTGACCTGACCTCTCTAAAATCGCATAGATCCATCGAGAAGTAGTAAAAGAAAGGAAATAGTGAAGTGGAAGTCATCATTATTTCACAAAATGATGAGACTACAAAATATATATATATATATATATATATATATATATATATATATATATATATATATATTATATATATATATCGTAGTCTCGAAAGTAAACATTTATAGGCGCTAAAAGGAAATAAAATTTGAATGGTTCTTTCACAGAAATTTTTCATTTGCATTATCGGATTTTATAACAAGAATACATGAAAAATTTTTGTGTATGAATACTTTGTCGGACAACATTGTATTAGAATTGTATTCTAATGTATTCGAACGCGATTATTGAATTGGAATGCATCCCCGTCATATCCAATATGAGAAATTTTTATGGTGTAAAAAAAAATATTTAGTACACGATTCTCATATTGAATGAGAAGAGATATTGTAATGTTGAATGTTGTGTACAAAACATCGCAAGAATGAAAATAATTTGGATGTGAAAGTGTAAATAATTCATTTGCCATTTAATAATACGTTCAAGTAACTAGTAATAAAGTTTATTAACGCGCATTTTTTTGTTCTTTTTGTGGACGGTCGTGGCGGAGGTGTTCAACGCTTGTTCGGTGTATATATATATATTTTTATATCGTTCTGTAAACTTGCGTTGTAAAATGTAGATCACACGTTGAAACAAAGGATAATTCTAGCGTAAATAGGATATTATAATGAACTTTTGTAATGAACTGTACAAAGGGTTGACAAAGGTAAATAGACACTTTTTTTTTTATCAAAATATTTCGATTTGATTATAAAAAATCACTAAATAACAACAGATTTACTAAATCAATAAATGAAAATAGGAAATAAACACTATTTTAAGTATATTCATTCATTTAATTTGTTATTATTGACTTTTATAATCAAATCGAAAAATTTTGGATAAAAACAAAGATGTGTATTCATTTTTGTCAACCCTCTGTATGTCGTGAGTACAAAAGACCATTTTTAATTTAATTTACTTTTAATCATTTTGTGGGTATTACAAGCTTTAAAAATCCCTTCAGTTCTTTTCTTTTACAGGACACTGAGCGGTGACTCCAGAAAATTCGCCTTCCGCCTCATTTCTCCACTGAACATTGAACAGATTTGCCTTGAAAATTTTTCACTGAAAATGAATGTGAGTAAAATTGAGTGAACAATTGCTTAAAAAAACCTAAAGAAAAATTCCTTTACCTGAATAACCGTTCTTAGGCACAAATACAGAAGAAAAATATTTGTTTAGACAAACAAGTGCTTTTGTTTGGACGCATGTGGGTATTGGGTGTGCGAGAATCCGCGTACATATATCATCGTGCGTATACGATACCCGAGGAAGGGGATGATGCCCAGCGGTCGAAACGTGGGAAAGAGTTTTTGAAACACGAGACTTTCTGCCCGCAAATGAGTCTTCCTTCCCTTGGCGTGAAAATACCCCAAGAAAATCTCAGAATACGTTCAGAGGGGAAACATATCTGAGGGAAACTCAAGGATAAGAGGATGAGGGAACGATTTTTCAGAAAGAAATATATAATCCTTCAAACAAAAGTAAAAAAATAAAACAAGAAATATATAACCGAAAATAAGAGAAAACGCTTTTTAAAACACACACCCACCACACACACACACGCACACACACACACACACACACACACACATATGTGCGAATCTGCGCATAAACGAGGTACCGACCTTTTTATATCTATATATCTAAAAAAAACAATTAAACAAACCTAATTTAACCTAACCAAACCTAACCTAACCTAACCTTAGTGTCATCGAATCGGAAAGGACGTGATAAGTGTTTCCGACAAAATTGAGGGCTCGAAAGCTGTTTTCTGTTAAGTCATTAAATAACGAGGTACTAGCTAACCTAACCTAACCTAACCTAACCTAACCTTAGCCAACTAAACCTATCGTAAAAACACACACACACACACACACACACACACACAGTCTTAGGACGTTAATTACTTCCTACTTCAACACTGACAAATCTAACCTAACCTGAATTGACATAATCTAATTTAGAATAACCTAACTTTACCTAATTACTTTAACCTACAACCTAACCTAACCTGTCGTAAGCTAGCATAAACTAACCTAATTTAACCCAAACTGAGCTGGGTTTAGTATTAAGTACATCCGTCCCAATTATGTAGGAGCAAAGTGGTTTTGATTAGACCAAGTATAGAAAGAAAAACATATTACAATAATCTTAACATGGAACACTGATGTATATTTATTTTTGCGCAATTTGGCCCTTAAGTTTTTGGTTTTACTGGGCTCTCAAATTAATTGAAAGGTAGAATATATAATTTTGTAGAGAGATAAATCTTATGGCTGAGTGATACTTAAAATATCCTGAGTATAAGGTATAAATCAGATTAGAATATACGAATCATTAATGAAGACTTTAAAATGGGCGGAGAGTTTGTGTTTCTAATAAATCCACTTCTTACTGCGGCTTATTCCACTAAATCACTTAAAGAAAGCGAAACAATTAAGTAATGGAATATACAGGGTGTCCATAAATTATCTTTACAAATTCACTTGAAACTGAATTAAATTTGTAAAGGTAATTTATGGACACCCTGTTACATTAAATCATAAGTGATTGATGATTATTCATTTATTAAAAAGATATTTTAATTTATTTTTTAATCGAAATTAATGAAAAATATTTTTAAGTTCAACGTTTCAGTAATTCCGTTAATATCTCCTACCAAAGATAAGAGATAACTAGAAGGTAGTAGCTAGTTGATACGAAAGATAGTACAAGATAGGAGCTAAGGGAACGTTTAGTATACTCTCTCTCTCTCTCTCTCTCTCTCTCTCTTCTCTCTCTTTCAATGAGGATTCTTACGTGGAGAGAAATACGTTGTTTTATCCGTCAGTATGATTTTGTACGACATACAAATTCTTTTATATTGAAATTTTCGTTGCACATCTAATATATAGGCTATGGTTTGGTTTTAGTTAGGCTTGGTTTTGGTTAACCTTGGTTTTGCTTCCGCCCGAATTGTTCATTTTGACGAAAGTCAAGCTTGTCACACAACCTTAGACCTACAGTTTAGCGTGGAATTCGAGCCACGCCCAACTAGGCTACCCAGGGTACCCATTTACGTACCAACCAGGTTTTTTTATTGTGTGGAAGGATGAACAGCTGGGTTTTGCTCGTGCCGTCTGCCATCACCGGATCTCGATCCTGGGGCCGATAGATTCGTAGTCAGCGACGCTAACCACTATACTACCGAGGCGCATATAGGGCCTATATATATATATATATATATATATATATATATATATGCATTTAACTGCAATGACCACGCAGTATATAAATGAATAGAAACGACATAATATTAAGGAACGTTTCTGCACACGCGGAAGAGAAATAACGAATAAATGAAAAATGAGGCGAACCGCCCAGAAATCGAACCCAAGGCCTTCCAATTGCCGGTTGGATGCGCTACCATTACACCACGGACCTCAATCATTCACAAATCGAAATTCTCCGTGGTGTAATGGTAGCGCATCCAACCGGCAATTGGAAGGCCTTGGGTTCGATTCCCGGGCGGTTCGCCTCATTTTTCATTTATTCGTTATTTCTCTTCCGCGTGTGCAGAAACGTTCCTTAATATTATGTCGTTTCTATTCATTTATATACTGCGTGGTCATTGCAGTTAAATGCACATATTCACGATTTGCGAGGGTGCCCTCTCAGGGCATTGGTTTCTGCCCTATGTAGGAGAATTTCGATTTGTGAATGATTGAGGTCCGTGGTGTAATGGTAGCGCATCCAACCGGCAATTGGAAGGCCTTGGGTTCGATTCCCGGGCGGTTCGCCTCATTTTTCATTTATTCGTTATTTCTCTTCCGCGTGTGCAGAAACGTTCCTTAATATTATGTCGTTTCTATTCATATATATATATATATATCCCCGCAAGGGGGTTCTAAGCTCGTGCTCTTGAGTGCTCTTTGTGCTCGTTTGTACGTGCTTGTTCCTGGAGGTTTCACGTGCGCCCTCCCGGCCCTAGCACCCAAGGATGATGGGGCTCGACCCTGCAGTCCTTGTCATCCTTGGTCTTTTTCCACTTCGACTGTCCCCTCCACCCTTTCTTTTTCCTCTGTCTTTCCTCTCACTTTTTCTTTGTTTTTCCGCCGAGATATGCCCTTTTAAATAGAGGCGAATCGGTTCTTCCCGAACTTAATATATATATATATATATACACCTTTCAACCTTCCAAATATTCCGTGCGATGATTCCTCATTTCGCCCCTCCTCCCCATATATATATATACACACGCAACTGCGACAATCTTTAGGATAAAAACAGATCGTTGAGAATCATTGCAAATCATTAAATATTATGAAAATAGACCGACAATGAGTAAAAATTAACAATAGTAGACAGGTTTTTGTTTAATTTAAAAAATAAAATGATTAATAAATTCCAAATCACCTTTTATGCCATAAATAAGTGGTTTTGGTAAATAGAAATTGTAAATAAATCTATAAATAATAGTTAAACATGGGACTAGCTGGTGTAGCGTATGGAGTCATTAGGTTTTCTCTTCACTTAAGGGTGATACGCGTTCCAAGTAACAAAGGCGTAGGCTAGTTAATTGTTATTATGGAAGGTGTCATTACTGTATGTCGATTGAAAATGTGACATATTTAATAGATGTCATAAAATTATGCGAGAAAACAGAGGGAATTTAATTAATGAATTAATAAAGATCGTATTATGATTGAAAGATCGTATTTGTTTGCGAGAAAGGAGTAGTCAGTAGGGCACGAATACTTTTCGAAATTTTCGAATAAGCTCGGGAATGCAAAAAATTTCTAAGGTAATTTCTCTAACCTAACCTACCTAATTAACCTAACCTAACCTAACCTACTTAACCTAACTTAGCCTAATCTAACCTAACCTAACTTACAAAAAAAAAACATGGTGTTTTAAATAAAAAAATTGTTTACCATTTTTAATCTTAGTTTTATAATGAAAGTTAGGTTAAGTTAGGGTACGTTACGCAAGGTTAGGTTAGGTTAGTTAATTAGTTCATTTAGATGAGGTTAAGTGTCGCGGTTTCGTAAGGTAATCAAACGTGTGTGTGTGTGTGTGTGACAAAATATTTTTTTTTAGCCTGCCTCAATCATCCATCATCTGATAGAGACGAATTGGGGTGCCAATGTGAAAGTGCCACAACAACCATCCCTCGCTATTCCCCTCTTTTGAAACGGGAATCTGATTGTTTACTATACGCACGATCGAGCCATCGGACCAACTAACCAACTGATAGCGTGCAACTCTGTCCTCGGAATGTGGTGACGCTCGCAGCTGCATTTTACAGACTCGCAAAACACGTAGGATAGAGTAGTTTCGTCATATAACCTTTGACAACATCGGTTAAGCTGTGAGAAAACTAATGAATGAAATAGAAGCCATTAAATTCGAAGTTCATTCAAGGAAATTGACGGAAGTTTCTTGTGTCGTTTTAAAGGCGCTAATTGTACTAAAAAAGTCCTTCGCCAAGTTAATTGTGGGAATAAATTGCTTCAAAACAGATTTAATTCTACGCACTTGTACTGACACAGTTTCCATAAACAACTGTGAGCACCATTTCAGCACTCTCTTTATATCTACTTACAACAATTCAATTATCTATTTTCTCTCTCTCTCTCTCTCTTCTCTCTCTCTCTCTCTATATATATATATATATATATATATATAGAAAATAACACGCATAAGCACGCATGGTTTTTTTGTATGAAACAATACAATACCAGAGAAATTTGAGTTAAATACTGTCATTACTTCGAGTGCGGAATTCCTACCCAAGAGGTTTCGGATTCGAATCCTGGTTTAGGCAATTTTATTTTATATATATATATATATATATAACTCGTTAACCTCGTTTAAGTTCCGTGTGTTGGTCTCTCTTCACACGAAGGTGAAACTGGTGCCCCGCCTCTAGACATGGCTTGGTGGAGGAGCGAGTTGCTCTCTTGCGCTCTTCATCGCACAAAGCCAGGTACGCCTGGCTCATCTGGTACCGTCCTGAGCCAGGCATCTAGTCTTCTTTTGAAGGCTTCAACTTTGACCTCTGTAACATTTCTGAGGTTCTTTAGAAGCTGGTTAAAAAGTCTTGGCCCCTTGACAACCAAGCTATAATATATATATATATATTAGTGGTGGACCGGATATCCGCGTCATTTTTAACATCCGCATCCGCACTTCTGACTGCGGATGTTATGCGGATGTTACCTTTAATAAATTATGCAATTTACAATTAAATTAGCTTATAAGGCCCAGTCATGCACATTTCACACAATCTTGAGAAAGTTATTATTTTTATCATAATGAAAACATTAATATTAATTTTAATTCTTATGCATTGCCTGCCATAATAGTAATATCACGACATTTGAAAAATTATGTCATATATTCATAATTCTATATTATACTGATAGATTAACTAAATATCCGCATCCGCATCCGCGGATATTGAAATAAAAAACCCGCATCCGCGGATATTGGGAAAAAATCCGCATCCACATCCGCATCCACATCCGCAGATGTTGAAAAACTGACATCCGGTCTACCATTAAATTATATATATATACACACACACCGTATATATATATATATATATATATGTGTGTGTGTGTGTGTGTGTGTGTGTGAGTAACAAGCCTTTTTTTCCATTTTTTTCATTGACCGCATCACCAAAAAGTATAAAGAGGAAGTGTGTAACGTCCCTTACCCAATCCTACATTTCCTTCACACCCTTTGTGCCCTATACCCATCCACATAATACCCATAATGCCGATAATACCCTGAATGGGCAAAACTCCCCGCGAAGATGTCAACACGGCAGAGCACAAAGGCCTTAAAACAATAATAATGAACAGTTAGAGGAAGGAAGTTTGTAGAATTCAAGTTACAAACATGTCTCCAAATCGTTTAAAGCACGTTTTACGATTTTACATCTTAATAATAGATATTGAGCTTTTGGAAAGGTTTTTTATATATATATTATATATTAGGGTGTTTCATACCTATAGGGTAAAATAAAATGAGCTTGGAGTTTTAATCCACACGTTTCTCCGTATTCTAAAGAACAAGAAAACACGTTTGTGCAAGTTTGAACCAGATCGCGCTGCATTTAGAGGTCCCCAACTTTGACGACTTTTTGTCAGTTCATTTCTCGCCTGCCTGCAGCGAAGACGGTTTTCTTCGTCACTTGAGCGGTTCGTGTTGTATAGCCTATTGGACAACTATGGAGGTAATTATATATGCTACTAATTATCTCATTTTACTGGTATTGAAATTTATATTATTAATTTCTGTCATTTTACTGTGGTAGTGATATTTATTATTAATATTACATGAAATTAATTAGTCTGTTGCATATTGGACAACTAAGCTGGTAATTATTTATGATACTAATTAATGTAATTTTACTGCGGTATTGAAATTTATTTAATTAATGAATTGTCAAAGAGAACGTAGTGTACACGTATCAGTTTTATAAATAAAGAAAAGCAGTAACTGGGACTCGAACCAGTGTCATAGCCGTTTGGCGGCATCGCTCAAGTCGGCGTACACAGCACGCTATCCACTCCCTAGATGGTGTAGTGGATAGCGTGCTGTGTACGCCGACTTGAGCGATGCCGCCAAACGGCTATGACACTGGTTCGAGTCCCAGTTACTGCTTTTCTTTATTTAATTAATGAAATTAATTACGATGTGAAATTATTTCTGTGGAATTATTTAGTTTGTTTTCTTTTCCAGGTGTCTACCAGAGCGAAAACAGAAGTGTTTCTTATTGGCCAGACGGATGCGAACATCACATCAAGTGGCCTTCCAACTCAGTTGCAAGTACTCAAAAGTACTTTTACCACCAAAAGGAGCAAAAAATTGGACGTACTAAATGCCTGAACCTGTGCCTGGATGCCTGTCTCATATTTTGGGAGAGAGCGAGAATCCCCATGATGCGTCGAGATTCGGCCTTGAGGAAGATGGAATCCCTTCTCAAGGAATACGACCGGCTTGTGAAGCACAAGTCACATAAAGCAGAGTCCTTCCGAGTGAAGGAGGCGATGTTCAAGAAGGCAATAGCGAAGGAGATCATGGACATTGCTCATTCACAGGCTAAGGAAATGATGAAGAATCAGGAGGACATCCACTTTCTCGACATGCAGCGTGAAGATCCAAATTCCTGCAGCATGGGCCCTGTTGACATGAAGCTTCACTATAAGGAGATTAGGAAAAGGAAGAGGCTGGACAAGATTAAGGAACAACAGGAGAAGGCCAGGAAGGAACAAGGAGCTGCAGAAGATACGGGGGCTTTAGTGATTTCAACTTCGTCAGAGACTGACTCAGATGTCGTTGACCCAACCGTGGAAGTTTTTCCATCCTCCTCCAAGGGAAATACCAAGAAGCGACGCAGGAATCTGATCTCACAGGATGTGACGAAAGAGCCATCGCGCTCACCAAAGAGTTCAACTGTTCTCTGACGAAGAGCAGAAGCAGTATTTGCTCAAAACTGTGATGCAGCATAGGGCGAAATACCCGAATAAAACCAAGAAGGATTTCATGGACAAATGATTCGCAAGAAGTGGTTATGTTTTTTGTATCTTTGTGAAAATGTGTAGTGAAATGGTACTCGTTTGTTGAATAAAAATTCATTGACAGATTTTTGTTTAATTTTTTCCGTTTATGATCTGTCAGAGCATCAAACTGGGGACCCGTAAACTTTAAACTATTGAATTAATACTTCGGTTTATCAGTCTCCTCAGCAAATGGAACAAGGGGATTCATGTGGATTAAAATTTTTCCAAACTTTTAATTTATGAAACACCCTAATATATATATTATTTTTTTAACTGCAAACACGCAGTATAATTAACGTAAAGAACGACGCTTGTATAGGAGAATATTCCGCGCAAGATGAGGAGAGAGAACGAAACAAATGAAAAAAATGAGGTAACCACCCGGGAATCGAACCCTGGATCTTCCGATTGCCGGTCAGATATGATAACCATTACACCATGGGCCTCACTCGATCAAATGCCGTAATTCTCCTACATACGCGCAGAAACCAATGCCCCAAGGGGGCACCTCCCGCATGCCGTACATTATATACATTTTAACTGCAAACACGCAGTATAATTAACGTAAAGAACGACGCTTGTATAGGAGAATATTCCTCGCAAGATGAGGAGAGAGAACGAATATTCTCCTATACAAGCGTCGTTCTTTACGTTAATTATACTGCGTGTTTGCAGTTAAAATGTATATAATGTACGGCATGCGGGAGGTGCCCCCTTGGGGCATTGGTTTCTGCGCGTATGTAGGAGAATTACGGCATTTGATCGAGTGAGGCCCATGGTGTAAGGGTTATCATATCTGACTGGCAATCGGAAGATCCCGGGTTCGATTCCCGGGTGGTTACCTCATTTTTTCATTTGTTTCGTTCTCTCTCCTCATCTTGCGCGGAGTATTCTCCTATACAAGCGTCGTTCTTTACGTTGATATATATATATATTGTTAAAACTGACGTTTAAACTTTATATTATTTAGTTTGTCCTTATAAAGAAGTCAATTGTAATGATCTTTTAATGGAATTATTTATTTATTTATTTATATATATATAAATCTATTTTCTCATTTATAGTTTTTACTGTATTTTCCGCACGGAGAAAAAGCCCTTGGTTAAAACAGTTATATTTAACTAGTTAACAGTTATATAGTTAATTAACTATTTAACCTTTTCAGGACGACTGGTACAAATTGGTAACGTTTCAAATACACGCATTCGTAACTTAACACTACAAAAAATTCCGGCTTTAAAGGGTTAATAGCAATTATATAGTTAATAATTATATAGTTAGAGGGACGTTAGGCAGAAGATAGGTATCAACTTCAAGAGCCTCTGAGTCCCCTGGGGAGGGGACCATAGATGTCCCCACTTCTGGCTCCTCCGCTGCCGATACCGGGAATGTAGACCCGGGCAGCGGGGCTGAATCTGTTACCGCCCATTCGAGATGTTCTGGACTTCTGCATGATTCACTTTTCATTAATTTCTGCAACATTCGTGGCCTTTTCTCAAATTTTTAATCTGTTGAACGCTACCTCTCCTTCTCTAAACCTCATCTTCTTTTCCTTACTGAAACTCAGGTATCTGGGACGACTAACAGCAACCA
The DNA here is from genome assembly GCA_023014485.1 of Bathynomus jamesi. NCBI lineage: Eukaryota > Metazoa > Arthropoda > Malacostraca > Isopoda > Cirolanidae > Bathynomus > Bathynomus jamesi. The sequence continues at coordinate 358,277 of JAJOZX010003098.1, read as the reverse complement.
CTTTTCTGTACCCTTTTACTTTCTCTGTACGCAACTCAACCATGGACGAGTCCGGTGCTGTTCATCCATCTCCTTCCCTCTTTGACTTTATTATGTCTGAAATTAGAATCCCTTCCAAAGATGTTCTTTCTGCCCTATCTGGGCTATTATAACGGACATTGCTCTTCTGAACTCTCTAATTGCATGCCTCCTTCTTTAAGGAGAGCTCGCTACACCAGACTTTCGACACTTTCTCATTCCTTTTTTTGCCCAGTTCTCTAACGCAAGGATTAATCGGTATTTTCAATCCTTCACCAGTTACCTCTGGAACAATCTTCCTCACTCCATCTTTCCTCCTGTCTATGACCTCCCATCTTTCAAACGCAGTGTCTAGGCATCTCGAAAAACCTGGACCTTGATTTTGGCTCTCTTCTTCTTCATTTTTTTTTGGGGGGGGGGAGCGTTTTTGCGGGCATTTACCCTGGGGCCGTCCTTCCTGTATAAAAAAGGTTAATTAACTATTTAACCCTCTAACGCCGACTGGGTCGAATACGTACCGTTTCAAATACACGCATTTAGACTTAACCCTACAAAAACGTTCGGCGTTAAAGGGTTAATAGTTGATAATTATATAGTTAATTAGCTATTTAATAGTTAATAGTTATATAGTTAACTATTTGTATACGATACCAAATAGTTAATCCAACGGATCACATGAAGATCAGGGCCCCCCAGCCTTCTTTAGTTAGCCTTATAAGGCTAACTAACGAAAATATCACGACTTAACCTAACCAATCGTTAGGTCAACTGTACGCCCTTGACGAATGGTTACGTTAAGTCGTGATATTTTCGTTAGTTAGCCTTATAAAGGTAACTAAAGAAGGGTGGGGGCCCTGATCTTCAGGTGATCCAATCCAACTCTTCTGTAGTTGCAGTAATTACTTAAGTTTTAATCCAAACAATACTAATGGTTAGTGCAACTATACTACAGTTGCATTAAGCCTTTGGTATGGTGTGCAAATATTTTGTTAACTTAACCTCTTAATGACTGAAGTTTTTGTATGGTTAAGTTATAAGTGCGTGTATTGGAAACGGTACATATTCGACCCAGTGGTCCAAAAGAGGTTAACTATAGATTTTTCTCAGTCAGAGTTACGAAAGTTTAAGTTTTAATTTAATTAAAAGTTAAAATTTCAAAATTCATAACTTGTGGAATATTAGGTCATAGCAAATGCTAAGTCTTATTCATAAAACTTGAAATTTTCATTCCAGTGGTTTACAAGACGTTTCAGCACGCTTTGTTTTTCTTTCTCTTTGAAGGAGGTTCTTCTCGGAAGAAGTGGCTAAACGACAAAAGTAAAAATCGCCAGAAAACGCAGTTAAAAACGTTGTACCAAATTTGAACGTAGAATAACTTTTGAACTTTTGAAGTTACTTCGTCGAGATATTTTCAAAAGTTAAAAAGTTATTCTACTTTTAAATTTGGTACATTCAATCGCGTTTTGTGACGTTTTTTACTATTGTCGTTTAGCCACTTCTACCCAGGAGGGGCTCAGATAATGACGAGAAGGACGGACGCGATCAAAAATCATGTATGCACTCGCTTTCAGGCGCGTAACTTGGAAACCTTAATATACGTCATTTACTAAAGTTGTTGGACGATCTCTCCTACCCTTACTCCCTTGCCCTGCATGGTGTAGGCAAGATATTGTAAAGCGTTTAAGGGCTGCTATGGTCAACGTGACCACCTATGCATCCAAAAGGGTGGTTGGTATTTTCAGTACATCATTTAAGCCTGTAGTATTCACTCAGGATTTTTCATGTAAGCTGAAACATTTAGAATACTTTGAAAATACTTCTTTGTTGTAGCCACAAGTGCTCTCGCGTCTCCTACCAGCGTTTTCCAGTTTTTTTTTACCACGGCCTTTCATGTTTATATCCTAAGAGAGAGAGAGAGAGAGAGAGAGAGAGAGAGAGAGAACAAAATATTATCAGGGTCATGTATACCACATGAAAGAGAAAAATCCAAGCTTTAAATAAGTCCTAGCTGGTCGATGTAGGCATAAAATTCAAGAATTCATGACTTTTTTATTAGACGTCCGTAACTTTTGGAACACCTTGTATATGTATTTTACAACATAATATAAGGAAGTTTTATTTTAAAATGAGTTTAAAGAAAATTAAATAATATAGGGTGGTCCAATAAAATGCTATCACTTTTCTGTCAACGTTAATAGACATATGAAGTGGTAACATTTTATTGAACCACCCTGTAGAATTAATTAAAAAGAACTTACGCAGAACTGAATGCATTGCTTTTGTCGGGTGCGTGATTTATCTTTCGTACTAACAATCAGGGTAATACGACAGAGGGGACCTACAGCTTTGTGCGCGATCCGAGCTATGGGTGGTTACATCATCTGGACGCACAGACGGTCGCCCATCCAATCATCATCCAGAACCAACTTCACTTAACTTAGTTGATCGTACGGGAAGCGGTAGAGAAAAGTAAGGACTTAAAAGTGAACGGTCGTAGAGGTGAGATGAAAAGACACGTCCATGATATGGCCACAAAATGTCCACGACATGGCCACGATATGACCATAACACGTCCACGATATGGCCACAAAATGTCCACGATATGGCCACGTTGATTTAATTACGCCGCAGCTAAAGTAGTTTAAAGCAATCTTATTCGCGCGCCGTGTCAACACCCAAAAAGCGGAATTGAAGGAAAATCAAGCAATAAAGGAATGGATTTTTGCTTCGATTCAAAGTTCTTAGCGAAGTTTTCCCTCTTCATTACTGCCTTGAGAGAGAGGGAGGAAGTCATATAGTATCGTTTATATTCCAAACTGTCTAGGAATTGAATGAATATACAGTACCATACACGATAAAGCATAATCACATCTGTGTTATTACGAAAAAGAAAGATAACGAAGCAAAGTTCGTAACTATTTCTCCCCTTCTCAACTAATTACTAAAATGAAAAAATGACAAACACCTTAATTAGATTCAAATATCGTTCTCTCGCAAATTACCAAACTTTGGAAGCGGTGACTAATAAATCACGAAACATTGGTAAAAAGAAGAAAACTAAATGAAGACAGACGTCAAAAGAAGAAGAAAAGTAAAAAAAAAAAAAATCCTAAAATTTGAAACGGAGTATATAAAAACGGGGTAACTATTTTAAAAATTGTGAAATGTACTTTTTGTAAATCCTTTTGGAAAACATAAACTTACGCACACACACACACACACACACACACACACACCATATATATATATTATATAGATATATATATATATATATATATGAGTGAAACAAGGAACATATACTTGTTCAATACATTCGTCCTGCAATTCTGAGGTGAAAAGCACATCTGAATACACATTCGCTAGTCGAGAAATAACATCGACACTCTAAAACAAACTAACTTAACCTAACTTAAACTACGCTGACCTAACCTATGCTAACTTAATCTAAACCACAATAACTTGTCAATTTATAATAACACGTTGACCAGATATCGTTAGCCCGCTAAAACTGAACTGAACAGAAAAGTGCTAAAAGTTTTGGTGCGACTATCACAATTTTATATCAGTTACAGAGGTCATCTGTGTTGAATTTTGTACCAAGTATAGAAAGAACAAAAGTTCCTGAACGTACAATAAGGATTTCGATATAATATATTATATATATATATATATATATATATATTATATATATAACACACACACACGGATGGTTTATGAGTGTAACATGCTTCATATAAGGATGAAGCCTTTTCTCTCTATCTAAAGCATCATCAAAAACCAAACTGTGATATCTTCGAATCAAAGGCTAAACCTGATTTTTGCAAATAAGATACACTTTTAACAAAGAACAATGTTATTATATATTATATATATAATATATATATATTATATTAAAAGGTGGATGAAAGTCTCCAAATATCTGAATATGTACGAAAAAAATTAACATAAATTTTCTTTGCCTTTACATGAACAACACAACAAATTCCCGATACTTGCCGAATACGTCTTGTACCATTAACTGAAACTAAATAAACAAAAACAACAAATAACTGCGCCACTGACAGTAATAATAACACGTAAATAACGATGAACTTGGCACAGAAATCCTGCACAGTAATGTTACATCTCCTCCACTATAAGCTACTGTAATATCTAGCTACGCGATATTTACTAGAAAATCAATACTGGATAAGAGATAATTATGGTTGATATTTTTTTACTTTTTTTCAGCGATTTTCAATATTTTTCTCTTCGCGGAGGGAAATAAATATCATAATTGTCTCTCTCAATATTCAGTTTCATTTCCTCTTTGCAGGGGACAAAGGAGTGAAAATTTGAAAAGGAAATAAATGTTCTTTGCTCTAATAAACTATTTGCTTTTATTAACTGTTAAATCTATACAAGGATTCGGGAGGGAAGGAGAAATTTAGAGCGTGAAAGATTATGTTAAGAGAGAGAGAGAGAGAGAGAGAGAGAGAGAGAGAGAGAGAGAGAGAGAGAGAGTTACAAATAGTGATTACCATTCGCATATGCATAATTAAATATCAGAAATTTCGATAATATAACACGTGATATTCTCACTCCCAAATAGATTGACATCTTTCCCACAAATAACAACTATGCACGGTCCAAATTGTGCAAGAGATTCAGTATTCACACTCTGAGCTATGCTGAGGGGCTAATATATATATATATATTAGGGAATGAAACGGGTACCCGGATACCCGAATACCCACCCGTTATGGAAGAACCGGGTTCAAAATTTGAACCCGGTTCTTTCATAACAGCCATAAAAACCCGTAAAGTCAGTGTTTTGTCGTATTTAAATGGTGTTAAAGATGCTGACAACGCCAGTTATAGTGAATTTGAACAATATGAAAAATTAATTCCGGAGGCTGAAGATATTAATCCTATTGCTTGATGGAAATTAAATGCTGAAAAGTCTCCAAATTTGGCTAAATTAGCTAGCCAATATTTATACGTTCCAGCAACATCAACTGTTAGAGTGTTTTTTTTCACAAATGGGATTAATACTAAGCAAATTAAGAAATAGAATTTCACCTAGCACTGCTGAAGTGATACTTTTCTTAAAGAAAAATGACTTTAGTAGATTTGAAAATATAGAGAGTGATGAGTAACTTGAAGTAAATGAAGTATGTGCTTTGGTTTTCGTTATTAAAAAGATAGAATAGTTTTCTTTTTTTTCCTCTATGTTTTTTTTTCCTTACTGTAGAATTATATATATAATATATACCTCCTGTATGTTTTTCCTACTATAGAATATATATATATATAATATATATATATATATATATATATATATATATATATATATAGGGTGAACCAAATGTAGGTGGACAGTAAATGATAACGTTTACTTTGAGAATACATATTTAATTTTTTGTATACTATAATACAAAATAAAATTTAAATAAATTTAGTTATAATATTTAATATAATAACACAAACACCATAGTTATAATGAACACCATAGTTATAATATAATATAACACAAACCGTATTCAACCTACTGTCCACCTACTTTTGGTTCACCGTGTATATATAAATTATATATATATATACACCCGGCAAACAGGGTGCCCGGATACCCGTCGTTTGATTCATCAGGTACCCGGGTAGATAAACTAAACTAATTTTCAATCCCTAAATTTTATCTATATAATATATATATATATATATATATATATATATTATATATATATACCCTGATCAGCCATGCGTGGCTGGCTACGAGGGCAGGAGGAGATCAGACAGCAATTCCCTCCTTCACCAAATCCCGCAAATGAGGCGGGATGCAACAGAGGGGTCTACCGTAGGTCGATCCTGAGCCGTCGTTCGAACTCACCTAAAGTATGCACCTAAAATAAGCAAATAAAGTATATATATATATATATATATATACACAGTATAGAATAAATTTTCCGGACTACCGAGTGTCTATAAAACAATATCTCCCGTTCCACTCAGTGAACTCTTCATATATATTTTTATGTACTCGTAAAAAATGAATGGCATACCTCAAGGGTTGTGCTTGCTACCTTTGCTTTTTCGTTTATATACTATACTGTAAGTGTTTGACTACTTTGATTATTAAAAATTCGTTCCTCGTACGTTCACTTTGATTACAAACTCTTTATAAAATATTAGAAATCTCCAGAATTTATGTTAAGAGGTTAAACCTTTTTTTATTCACAGAAAACAAAGATTTTCCTCGACCTTCTATACATAGAAACATTCAAAAGATTCAGAACTTTATTCAAGAAAGAATACAAGTGAGAGATTTTTAAATTTTTAGATATTTCATATGACATTAATATATTCACAGTACGCTCATTTGAATAGACCCTTGAAAGCATGGAGGCTTTTTAGGCAAAATTAATGACATTTAGTTTATTTAGTACATAAAATAGTGAAACTGGCAAGTAATAGTAATAGTGAAAAAAAAAAAAAAATAAAATAAAAAATAATAATAATAATAATAATAATAGTAATAATAATAATAATAAATACAATATACTGTAAAGTTTGCAAAGTTTTATGTAATTTTAAAAGAAATGATTTTATATTTAGTAGAAAATAAATGTTACTTAATAAAAAGTACAAAATAATAGATTACGAAATTAAAGGTTCTTAATGAAATTAGCATATTTTAATTAGTTGATTACAAAACTGATTACGATGGTAAAAGTGGCAGTAGTAAACTTGCACATCTGTAAGAGGCTAGGAGCTAATGAGTGCTTTTTTTAGTGATTTGCGAAATACATTTAGTGATGAAGCATGTCTGATATGAATGGAAATTGCATTCCATACATCTGCTCCTTTGAAAGAGAGTGCATTTCCTGCAGTTTCTATTGTATAGTTAGGTTTGTGTATAAAATCCTTGGGCAGTCTGATGTTAAAATGATGGCGTATTTGATGAGGGGGTGATTGCTCTTTGAATATTATCTTCTGTTGTTTCAAATAATTTTTAAAAAAAAGTTGTGAAGGGAATTTCTTTTATCTAAAGAAGTTATGTGTCATTGAAAGAAGTTATTATATCATTTGACAAAACGCTATGATACACTCAAAAAAAGTTATAAGGTCTAAATATAGGATAATAAAAACCCACTCTAATAGACAGAGTTTATTTCCACAACAGTTTCGATGCCCACTGGCATCCTCTTCGGGTGGATTCGTTTTTCTCTATCCACCCGAAGAGGGTGCCAGTGGGCATCAAGACTGTTGTGGAAATAAACTCTGTCTATTAGAGTGGGTTTTTATTATCATATTTTGACCTTCACGTAGAAAAAAGTGAAGTTTTTTGCATTTACTTCTACACGTAAATATAGAAAATTGTATTTTGAGTTGTTGATTTAGCGAATACTTAGTACAAATAATTTCTTTCCTTTTGTATGTGACAGTTCGTTTCGCTGGCAATTTGGCATTCCTGTGACAGTGTATATAAGTTCTCTGTACTACGACCTAAATACAGTGTTATTAAGAGCCTTTTTTCTTTTATCAGATTCAGTGTGTACAAAAAGTTTGGTCCAACGTTATTTTTAAAATGTGACCTCGTGAGAAAAACTAATCATGTGAATATGAAACCTGTATATATGTCATGTGCATATGAGGCCCTCCTAGGAAGAAATGGCTAAGCGGCAAAAGCAAATATCACCAGAAAACGGAGTTAAAAGTTGTACCAATTTGAAAGTGGAATAACTTTTGAACTTTGAAGATACTTCATCGAAATATCTTCAAATGTTCAAAAGTTATTCCACTTTCAAATTGGTACAGTGTTTAACTGCATTTTGTGGCGTTTTTTACTTTTGTCGTTTAGCCACTTCTTCCTAGGAGGACCTCATATAATCATTTTCTTTTCGACGCTGTAATAATGCCATACACTGTTACACAATTATTATTATTATTATTATTTGGATACAAACGTCTGGCAATCATTACACTGTAAAAAATGTTAACATATGTATAAGCAAATTATACCCTAAAATCTTTAATATATAATCGGGATGATGTGCAGTAAAAATGCTAAAGGTAAAAATACCAGAGGTAATAATGTCATAGGTTCAAATGCTATGTGGAAAAAATGCATAGGAGGTCAGGTTAAGTGAACCTAACTAATACTATATTAATACTAATATAGTATTAGTATTAATACTACATGCTATGTACGTACATACATTTTACCTATAATTTTTTTTTATACAGGAGGGGCCAAGGTGAATGCCCGCAAAAGCGCCCACCCCAGAGAAGAAGAAGAAGCCAAAATCAAGGTCCAGGGTTTTGGAGATGTCTAGACACTCTGCCTTTGAAAAATTGGAAGTCATAGACAGGGGGAAAGCTGGATTGAAGAATGTTGTACCAGAGTTGACCGGTTGAGTAGATGAAAGGTGAAATTACTGCGAATAACTTAAATTTTCACATAAGGACTGACCCTTCTCTCGCCTTCTTTAGTAACCTCTAAAATGAATGTCACTGTTCAACATGGCCATCAAACATTCTGTACATGATCATGTTTTATAAATACGATACGAATGTTGGTTTGATTGAATAATTTTCTTTGTATGAGCTTGACTTTTATATATTTTGTGTTCTTCCTTTAATTGTAACGTAGCTGTATTTATTTACGAGATTTTGTAGGAGCAATCTTAATAGTTTGCTCAAGATTCACCCAAGCAAATCGCTTTAGGACAATTGTAGAAACATGTGCAGTTATTTAGGAATACCGCAGGAAATTGCTGCAAAGCCCACTGTGAAAAAGTTTCAAGAACGTGCATGAACTGCAAAGAAACGTTCTGTCAGAAAGCCATATACAGAGTGTTTCTAAGGTCGTGCAATCCACTGTGTGTTATATCGTTAAATATATTCGGGTGCCGATTTTAGAAACACCCTGTATTAGTAAGGTGAATTAAAAAAAAGGGGCTTGAGTTTGCAAAAGAACATCAAAATTGGCGTGAAAAATGGGAGGCTATTGCGTAAAGTGATGAAATCAAAATTGAACGTCTATAAAAAGACGTAACATAAAACGTTTGGTGAAACTGTATCACTTGATCTCGTAAAAATCAATGAAATATAAATACATACAGTCCAAATCAAACAGCTGATACGGACGAAGCGTTATATCGTGAACTAAAGAGAATAATCGGTAGTGAGCAGGCTTTAGTTATGGGTGACTTTAATTGCGCCAACGTGAATTACGATACAATGCAGGGAGACGCGGAAGGTAATCGTTTAGTTAATTTTCTCGAGGATAGCTTTCTTATTCAAAAGGTTGGGGAACCTACGAGGTTGGACAGTATTTTAGATTTAGTAATAACTACGGATGATAGGCTAATTACTGATCTTCAAGTAATAGAACCGTTGAGCAATAGCGATCACAATATGGTAGAGTTTGTCCTCTCAGTAAGTCACTCGAAACCAACTAACTCGACTAAAATTCCTAACTTCCAGCACGCAGACTTTAGTAAATTTCGAAATAAATTTTCACACGTCAATTGGGAAAACGTAATGGGGAACTCCAACGCAAAACTAATGTGGGAATCGTTCGTAACGGTATTTAGGACTATAAATGAGGAATGTGTACCGTACAAATTAAGCGTGCGAAAGTAAACACAAGCCCTTGTGGTTTACTTGTAGAGTAGAGACATTATAAAGAGTAGAGATAGGGCTTATAGGCTATATAAGTGCGATAAAGATAATCTGTTGTTACGAAACAACTACATATCTCTAAGGCGTGAAGCTAAAAGTGTAATAAAAAGTCAAAACGCGAATTTGAAATCTCCATAGCTCGTGACGGTAAAGAAAACCCCAAGCGATTCTTTCAATACGTCAATAATAGAAATCCAGTAAGAGTGTCTTAGGTCCATTAAAAAATGTAAATGGAGATCTAGTCTCTGAAAACAAGGAAATGGCTACCTTGCTAAACGAATTTTTTACGTCAGTTTTTACTATAGAAGATGTAACGAATATCCCTACGGTCATAGACATAATACCTTTTGATAATGGTAATATTTTGGATAATATTGTCGTTAGTGAAGGGGAAGTAATGCGCTATATTGATAAAATGAAAACGCGTAAATCACCGGGTCCGGATTCCATATATCCCATACAACTAAAAGAATTAAAAGATAGCATTGTTGTGCCGCTAACAAAGATTTTTAATGCGTCTATTTCTGAGGGGTGCGTACCAGATAATTTCAAGTTAGCAAACGTAACACCTATCTTTAAGAAAGGCGATAAAGGTGCGGCGGGAAATTATAGGCCAATCAGTTTAACGTCTGTTGTAGGTAAGCTTTTGGAATCAATAATTAGGGATCGTATAGTCGAACACTTAGAATACCATAAACTTGTTAGAAATACGCAGCACGGATTTAGGCGAAACAAATCTTGCTTAACTAATCTTTTAGAATTTTTCCAAAGCGTGGTTAACGATTACGATAGACATCGGGCGGTTGATGTAGTGTATTTAGATTTTCAAAAAGCGTTTGACACCGTGCCGCACAAAAGACTCATTGAAAAAACTAAGGCTCATGGAATCAGGGGTGTAGTAATAAATTGGCTAGAAGAGTGGTTGCGAGGCAGGAAACAGAGGGTGGTCGTTGATGGAGCGGAGTCGTGCTGGGCTAATGTAGCGAGTGGCGTTCCTCAGGGTTCTGTATTGGGCCCCTTGCTTTTTCTTATATATATTAACGATTTAGATGTCGGCCTAGTCAGTACAGTTTCAAAGTTTGCGGATGAAAAATTCAGGAAGATCTGAATAAAATCGTTGATTGGTCAGTCACATGGCAAATGAGATTTAACGTTGATAAGTGCAAAATTTTGCATATAGGTTCGCGTAACGGTAAATTTGCGTATAGTATGTCAGGGAAAGATTTAACAAGCGTAGAGCAGGAAAAAGATTTAGGAGTTTATAGTCACTGGTGATTTAAAGTAGCGAAACAAAGTACAGCAGCGGTCAATAAGGCGAACAAAGTGTTAGGTTTTATAGCTCGAAATTTTGAGTACAAATCGCGCGATATTATAGTTCCACTTTATAAATCATTAGTTAGACCCCATTTGGAGTACGCGGTCCAATTTTGGAATCCGTATATGCGCAAAGATATAGACAAAATCGAAAGAGTTCAAAGACGAGCAACTAAGATGATTCCGTCGCTTAGGTTAAAGTCGTACGAGGATAGGCTTAAGGAGTTAAAATTGACAACACTCGAGACCAGGAGGTTAAGGGGTGATCTAATCCAGGTTTTCAAAATTATGAATGGGTTCGATAACGTAGATAGAGATAGCTTTTTCGAAATATCTCATATAATAGGACTAGAAATAACGGGTGTAAGTTGACAAGTAGAAGGTTCGAGACAGCAGTTGCGAAAAACTTTTTTACGCATAGAATAGTAAATAGCTGGAATAGTTTGCCTGTAGAAGTAATTAGTAGCACGTCTATAAACATGTTTAAAAATCGATTAGACGCATATGTTGATAGAAAGGGTATAGTTTAAGGTAGTAAATTAAGGCTTTCTGGGATAGATCCCACAGCTCAACACAAGTGTTGTGGGATATAGGGAGGCAGCGTTTTGGGTTAGGGGATACTCTCTGTCCTTACACACCCCATTTAAAGAGATTCCTCTGCCGAGCGGTGCCCCCCATAGTACTGTGAGGTATTGAAAACTCATGATCTTCACTTGTCCCACAAACACCTTTAAATGGGAGACCCAAAATGGGTGCACACACATTTCTACATTCTGTAGAGTCTTTACAGCCACACCTACTCTTTTTCTCGTAAGTGTATATATTGTAATGTATATGATTGTAAATTTTGACTTGGTCCGCTATCGATATGGACCGTGACTTGATGGATACCATAATGAAATTGACTGGATTCTTTGGATCCGATATATTTGCATGTCCTTTATAAATAGATATAGAGTGTAACATATTTGTGGATAGTAGTCTATTATGACTTGATCCTCTGGATCAGAGATTCTATCTTTAGTTTTAAATCGATAATTAATTAGTTTTAAATTGATAATTATTTAGTTTCGTAAAAATTGGTCGTTGCCATTTACCGGCAGTTTTTTACATAAATTTCTTATGTTCTTGTGGTTCGGAACCCACGTAAAATTGTAGGTCCCCTCCGCCACCACAGAGGACATACACAATACACGAACACAGTTAGGTAGACCAGCCATGAGTGGATCCTAGGGTCTTTGTTGGTCTGAAACATTATAACATTATAACATTATAACTCACAGAATTATGGTTTAACTTGTCCTATCAAATGAAATTCGTTTAATTGGGAGGAGATTTATTTTCAGGCAACACTGTAATACTTAAAAACAGGAGCAGAATGAGATGAGTCCAAGTGCTAAAGTTTCTACCACAGTGTCTCGACCCAACCTTAGTAAGCATTTCGAAAACAACAAATAAATACTGCTTTTAAAATAAAGCCAACAAACGTACTGGACCTGTGACATATACCAAACACCCGAAATGGTAATCAATTCCTACGAAAAGACTTATTTTATACATTCTGTAGGTGGCTGGATGCCTTCGAGAATTGAAGCCATCGTACTTGAGGAGTTCACGCTAAATATATCATAGAACCTCGGCTTTATCTTCGTAAATTATTAATCATTTGCTATAATTTCATGTTCTATAATCTAAATGAACTTATGACTGACACTATATTATTATATATATATATATATATATATATATATATATATATATCTATATATATATATATATATATATATATAATAATTATTATTATTATATAATATATATATATATACTGTATATATATATATTTAAGGTAGGTTCATTTTCAGCATTTTTTAGATATCGACTTTGGACTAGTCGAGATAGTCAGGGCTTAATATGATAATAACTGACAAAAAATTTCAGATCCCTGCTTTAACCGTTTTTTGAGGAAACCGTTTCAAAAATCGTCAAAAAATCGTACCGAAAAATATCGCATTTTCGCAATTTTCGGCCAAAAAAACATGCTATTTTCATAAAAAAATCCTGAAAAAAGTTACAATTTTATTGAAAAAAAGTAAAAAAACATGTACAGAGTCAAATAGACACATTTAGATCCCAAGATCATCATAATTTTCACTGTAAGAGCCCTTAGAAGCAAAGGAAGGCCTCATCTGGCGGCTTAAGGCTTTGGCCAGAATGTGTTTGTGCCTTGATTCGAGTCCATAAACAGTATGGGAAGCTTCAGATGTCAGCTTCACGGCCCTTTCAACACTCTGAGAATGTGAAGGCAGATCAGGCAGCTCCAGCTTGGTGCCATTCAAATGCTTCTTGAAGCTCCTGTTCAGAAAAGTCTTCTGTGAGATGCCACTTTGAGAAAGGTTGATTAATTCTGACCAGTGGGTAGCTTCAATGTTGATGGCTGTGATCTTCTTCAGCCTCTTCTTGGCTGGCTTCCCACTTCTGAAAGAATAATAATTAATTTATTTTTTATTCCAGTTTAAGATTTAATCCCTATTAGTCTCAGAATTGCTGATTTAATTTAACTTAAATTAAAAAAAAAACCCGAGTTCTATAAATCCCCATAATCGAATTTTTTTCAGAACGAAGGTAAGATTATTTCCATTATCAGATGGGAGGGGGGGAATTGGGATAAGAAAATGTGAAAAAAATTCGATTATGGGGATTTATAGAACTCGGGCCTTTTTTTTATTAAATAAATCCCCATAATCAAATTTTTTTTTTCACATTTTTTTCAATTAATAAATGCTTACCTGATGGACAGAATTTTCTTGAGAGCAGCTTCTCTCACTTCCAAGTCATCAGACTTCATCATGGAGTACAGCATATTCTCGGGCAGCAAGGCAAAAGCATTGTACTTCAGGTTCTTGAAAGCAACACCCTGGATTTCTTCAGACTGCTGCTTGATCCTCTGGATCATGTTGAAGATGTACAGCTGCTGATTGTGGAACTTGCTGTCCCTTTTGATCTCAAACCAACTGACTGCATACACTTCCACAATGAACTTGATGGCCTGGTAAAGCTTATCCTGTAGTTCTGGAGGGCAAGCACCTCTGGTCCACAGACACATCAATCTAATTGCCAAAGTCAACCATCTTGCATGGTTTAATGGTCCAATTTTCCAGGCAGCAAATATTGGGTTGACTTTGCCCCTGGAAATTCCAAGCACATACTCCAAAAGAAGCCTCTGGTCGCTACTGAGATCATTCAGTGTCTCCTTAGCAAATTCCATGTCATCCAGGGGGCCACTGAGTTTGGTGAATTCCACTTGTGGCAGATCTTGGTAGTCAATTTCACAGAGTTTTCCCAGCGGACCAGTGAAAGTAGTGGGACTTTCGGTACTGCCATCAAGATGCTTGAAAACAGCTCTGAAAGGAAGCTCATTCTGATGGAGTGAACAGCCAATGGTGTGCAATTTCCGCTCAATTTTATTTTCCAGAACTGTTACAAGACCTCCCTCCCAGCCAGTGTTTGTATTTGTGTTATCAAGGAGGACAGCTTTCAGGGTATGAACACTGTTAAACTCCTCCAAGACACTAGCAATGCGGATATTTTTCAATTACAAGCATTGAATTTCCTTCCATTTAAAAGGCACCTAATCGCACTAAGTTAGGCCAATTAAAAAGTTAAAAAAATAATAGCATTATCTTCTTACTGGGAGGACAAGTGCAGATTATGTGCTGAGTTTGACAATTTTCTTTCTTGCACTTCACAGCATTGTCATCACAGGGACGAACACGTAGCTTACAGGTGCAAGCAGAAATGTCAAAAAGTTTATCCAGCTTTTCCTCCAGATTCTGCTCCTGGACTGTAGAAAGAGATTTCCTGTTTATCTCTTTTGTTTTCTTGAAGCACACTTTATCCACCAATTTCAGTACATAATATTCCTCATACAGGGGCAGCCGCGGGTTCATTGTCTGCCAGATCTCAATCACATCCTTTGCTATCATTTTAGTAATATCATAGTCTTTCAAGTCCGGGTGGCTGTTTTGGAGGAAATAACTGTACTGAATAACTTGGCGGAGGGTAGGAGGCTCTGTTTTATCCAAAGGGGAAGGCTGGCCACTGAATTTTTTGGCACTATCACTTCGAGTTAACACTGCAGACTTCCGTTTTTTACCCATTTTTATGAAATATCTGAAAATAAACATAATTAAATGAACGCATCATAAAATAACTTAATTTAATACACATTTTATAGGTAAATATCATTAAAAAATACAAAATAATACACTAATAAACATCTATAATGCATTTAAAATAAGTTTCAAGCATCGTTTTGTTAAAAAAGCCGAATTTTAATTGATTATTTTGATGAAATAAGGTCCGATATTTTGTTTGTTTACATTGCGCGAATGCCGCGCGCGCGATTTTACGCGTAAAATTTGGCAATTTTACAACTTAAAAATAATTAACAATCCTCAAAAAATACAATCATTTTCACAAATATGAGTTGGTGCAACGTTTTTTATACATTAATACCTTTCTATCTAGATTAGTCCAAGATCACAGTTCCAAAATCAACCTACCTTAATATATATATAAGGAGAGATCGATTATTATAAATAATATTTACCAATGTAACATACGTCATCGTAGGGATAATGGTGCATAAATATAAAATGAGGGAAACGTTTCGAAAACTTAATATAGTTGTCCGTAATACGTTTATAGCTAACGCCGCTCCCATCGTCATCCACACACTTTTTTATATGCAAAGAATGTGTTGTTTTCTATGCAATTTTAATC
>JAJOZX010003098.1:275000-340000 GCA_023014485.1 Bathynomus jamesi | reverse complement strand
TCTTTGCCTTAAACAACACCTTCATTGTTGTCGACCAGTTGAAGCAGCTCATATTAAGCGTTTACATGATGACGACATCGCGCATACCCTCCTCGAGGCATCCAGCTGAAGCTACCTTTAGTAGTTACATACTGGCGCTCGCCACGTAACAACATCGTAACAAGCCCTTTGCCTGGGCCATATTCATTCCTTAACTTAGGTAACAACAATTAATTCATTCGTACGAGCTTACTTTTTGTTAATTATTTAATTTACCTTTGCGTACCTTTGTAATTCTTGTAATAAGATATTATATCATTATAATTCAGTCGGTCATTCAGTTCTAATCTCATTTATTCCGTGAACTTACATTCGCTCAATTGCAACCTTTTATTGTGGCTTTTATCACTTGTTTTGTTCAATTAAAGGAAATCCAACCATTCACCTTCCTTTATTAATGACAGTTATTATTTGATCGAAAGATTAAATTGGTGACCCATAAACAAGCTTTAATTAATCTATATAGGCCCTACTGTCAACATGCCACTATACCTTACCTTACAACCTTACAAAGGTTTCGCGCGATGATTTCTCATCTCGCGAAAGTCAAGCTTGTCGCCCCTCCTCTCGAGTTGGCTTGGTGAAGTAGTGAGTTGGATTCTTGCGCTCTCCCTCACATAGCCAGGTACGCCCGGCTCATCGGGGATTGTTCTGAGCCAGGCGTCTAGTCTTCTTTTGAAGATGTCCAGTGCAACTCCCTTCGTGTTTCTTAGGTCTTTGGGCAACTGATTAAACAGTTTTGGTCCTCTCACTACAAAACTATTTTCTTTCAGGGTTAATTAAGGATATTCCCTGTCTCGCCTTCAATTTGGGAATACGACACAGTCTACCGTTTCTACTTTGTTTGGGGAGTTATAGGGTTCAGACTAAGATTAGGGACTAGTTTCTCCATTATTTTCCAAGTGTAAATAATGGTGTATCTCTCTCTCTTTTCCTTTCCAGTGAATATAGGTCTAGTTCTCGTAACCTTTCCCAGTAATTTAGTTTTTGCACCCATTGATCTTGGCTGTGAAGCTTCTCTGGATCCCTTCCAGCTGTCTAATATCTTCTTTTTTATATGAGGATGTTAGGACCGAGCAGTATTCCAATTTGGGTATGATCAGGGTTTTCAGTAGGGGAATCATTACATTCCTATCCCTTCGTTTAAAGGTTCTCAATATCTGTCCCGTTATTCTCTTTGTTCTGCTATCTTATTTTGTGTTTCAAATTTCGCATCATCTGTCATTACAACCCCTAAATCTTTTGCTCTGGAATTTCTCTGAATTTCCTGTCCATTTGGGGTATAATATTCCATGGATTTTAGGTCTCTTTTTCCGTACCGTAATAGCTGAAATTTCTCGGTATTAAACTTCATAGTGTTGTCTTCCGTCTTCCGTCCACTTGTAGATTCTGTTTATATCGGTTTGTAGAGATCCTATATCTTCTGGGTTTCTTATTTTTCTACTGATCTTTATGTCATCCGCAAAGGATGTTACTGTGCTGTCTCTGGTAACGTCCTCATCTATGTCAGTTAGCATGATTATGAAGAGTAGTTGAGCTAATACTGTTGTTCCCTGTGGTACCGAGCTGAGGATCTCCGATTCTGATGAAGATACTCCTTTTACTGTAACGACTTGTTGCCGCTCACTAAGGAAATCATATATCCATTTCCCTACTTTTCCTGTTATTCCCATATATTTCAGTTTATGTATTATGAGTCCATGGTCACACTTGTCGAACGCTTTAGCAAAGTCTGTGTATAGTACATTATAGTTTTCATTACTTTCACGTGAATCAATAATGTTGTTGTAGTGTTCCATTAGTTGTGATAGGCATGATGTGCCTGACCGAAACCCGTGTTGGTTATCATTGAATTTTTTCAGAGTTTCGAAAAAGTCAGATTTTCTGTCTAACTATTCTTTCAAATATTTTAGTGAGATGGGATGTAAGCGATACTGGCCTATAGTTTTTGGCCTTGGATCGATCTCCTCCTTTATATATTGGGACTATGTTCGCGCTCTTCAGGATGCCCGGTATTTCTCCCGTGTCTAGTGATCGTCTCCATATCCAGTATAGGGGCTCAGCGATTGCATTCTTGCAGTTTTTGATCAGTGTGGCATTCCAGTTATCCGGTCCTGCCGCTGAGTGTGTTTTTAGTTTCCCTGTGGCTTATGTAATATCATCCGTCGTAAAGTCGAAATCCGTTATACTGTCCCCTTGTGGTTCTTCTTCAAAGAACGCGTTTCTATCGCATATCAATTTGTCAGTTTTTGGGATACTGAAAGATGATTCGTACTGAGCTCTTAATATTTCAGATACTTCTGTTAGATCATCAGATAAAGCACTGTTCTCATTTTTTAAAGGTCCGATAGTCGCATGGTTTTTTGACTTTCTTTTTGCGCAATTAAAGAAGTACT
Organism: Bathynomus jamesi; assembly: GCA_023014485.1. Classification (NCBI taxonomy): domain Eukaryota; kingdom Metazoa; phylum Arthropoda; class Malacostraca; order Isopoda; family Cirolanidae; genus Bathynomus; species Bathynomus jamesi. Next base: position 337,565 of record JAJOZX010003098.1, on the reverse strand, counting down.
TTGAGTTAGCCTTTATCGCTTCTATAGCGGCGTCGTCTTCTTTTTCTGTATGCTTCTCGAATAGTTCCTGTATGACAACATCGATACTTTGCAGTTTATCATTTAATATTTTTCTGATGTTGTTATCTTTACAATTACTTAATTTTGCAGTCACTCTTTTTTTCTTTCGAAACAATGTCCTCTTTTGTCTTTCGAACCTGCTTCTCTTTCCTCTTTGTTGTATCTTTGGAACATGTTTTTCGACAATTTCTAACGTCTTCTCCTCTAACGTCATTAGCATCTCCTCCGTTGTCTTGGCCTCGAAAATGGTTTTCCAATCTATCACTTCCATGGTCGATGTCACATCTTCCCAGTTTATAGCTTTGGAGTGAAAATTAAAAATTTCGAATTTGCTTCTTTCTGTTGTGCGTGTTCTTTCCTTTCCTGTTGCCTTTATATTAGTTGTTATTTCAGTGATGTTGTGGTCCAATATCATAGTTGGGGATATTTCTACATTATCAATTAGATTACTGTTGTTTGTGAATACCAAATGTTATAATGTTTCAGACCAACAAAGACCCTAGGATCCACTCATGGCTGGTCTACATAACTGTGTTCGTAATTGTGTATGTCCTCCGTGGTGGCGGAGGGGACCTACAATTTTACGTGTGTTCCGAACCACAAGAATAAGAAATTTATGTAACAACTTCCTGTACACTGTGTACATTGGCAACGACCAATTTAGCAAAACTAATTAATTATCGATTTAAAACTAAAGATAGAATCTCTGGATCCAGAGGATCACGTCATAATAGACTACTATCCACAAATATGTTACACTCTATATCTATTTATAACCGACATGCAAATATATCAGATCCAGAGAATCCAGTCAATTTCATTACGGTATCCATCAATACTAGTACCTTGTCACGAAAAATAAGTCACGGTCCATATCGATTGTGGACCAAGTCAAAATTTACAACCATATACATTACAATATATACACTTAGGAGGAAAAGTGTAGGTGTGGCTGTAAAGACTAGTAATGTAGAAATGTGTGTGCACCCATCTTGGGTCTCCCATTTAAAGGTGTTTGTGGGGCAAGTGAAGATCATGAGTTTTTCAATACCTCACAGTACTATGGGGGGCACCGCTCAGCAGAGGAATCTCTTTAAATGGGGTGTGGGACAGAGAGTATCCCCTAACCCAAGACGCTGCCTCCCTATATCCCACAACACTTGTGTTGAGCTGTGGGATCTATCCCCACAAAGCCTTAATTTTACTACCTTAAACTATACCCAATCTATCAACATATGCGTCTAATCGATTTTTAAACATGTTTATAGACGTGCTATAATTACTTCTACCGGCAAACTATTCCAGCTATTTACTATTCTATGCGTAAAAAAGTTTTTGGAACTGCTGTCTCGAACCTTCTACTTGTCAACTTACACCGTTATTTCTAGTCCTATTATATTGAGAAATTTCGAAAAAGCTATCTCTATCTACGTTATCAATTCATAATTTTGAAAACCTGGATTAGATCACCCCTTAACCTCCTAGTCTCGAGTGTTGTCAATTTTAACTCCTTAAGCCTATCCTCGTACGACTTTGACCTAAGCGACGGAATCATCTTAGTTGCTCGTCTTTGAACTCTTTCGATTTTGTCTATATCTTTGCGCATATGCGGATTCCAAAATTGGACCGCGTACTCCAAATGGGGTCTAACTAATGATTTATAAAGTGGAACTATAATATCGCGCGATTTGTACTCAAAATTTCGAGCTATAAAACCTAACACTTTGTTCGCCTTATTGACCGCTGCTGTACTTTGTTTCGCTACTTTTAAATCACTAGTGACTATAACTCCTAAATCTTTTTCCTGCTCTACGCTTGTTAAATCTTTCCCTGACATACTATACGCAAAATTACCGTTACGCGAACCTATATGCAAAATTTTGCACTTATCCACGTTAAATCTCATTTGCCATGTGACTGACCAATCAACGATTTTATTCAGATCTTCCTGAATTTTACCTCTATCTTCGTCATTAATCGCCCTACCACCCAGCTTCGTGTCATCCGCAAACTTTGAAACTGTACCGACTAGGCCGACATCTAAATCGTTAATATATATAAGAAAAAGCAAGGGGCCCAATACAGAACCCTGAGGAACGCCACTCGCTACATTAGCCCAACACGACTCCGCTCCATCAACGACCACCCTCTGTTTCCTACCTCGCAACCACTCTTCTAGCCAATTTATTACTACACCCCTGATTCCATGAGCCTTAGTTTTTTCAATGAGTCTTTTGTGCGGCACGGTGTCAAACGCTTTTTGAAAATCTAAATACACTACATCAACCGCCCGATGTCTATCGTAAACGTCAACCACGCTTTGGAAAAATTCTAAAAGATTAGTTAAGCAAGATTTGTTTCGCCTAAATCCGTGCTGCGTATTTCTAACTAGCTTATGGAATTCTAAGTGTTCGACTATACGATCCCTAATTATTGATTCCAGTAGCTTACCTACAACAGACGTTAAACTGATTGGCCTATAATTTCCCGCCGCACCTTTATCGCCTTTCTTAAAGATAGGTGTTACGTTTGCTAACTTGAAATTATCTGGTACGCACCCCTCAGAAATAGACGCATTAAAAATCTTTGTTAGCGGCACAACAATGCTATCTTTTAATTCTTTTAGTTGTATGGGATATATGGAATCCGGACCCGGTGATTTACGCGTTTTCATTTTATCAATATAGCGCATTACCTCCCCTTCACTAACGACAATATTATCCAAAATATTACCATTATCAAAAGGTATTATGTCTATGACCGTAGGGATATTCGTTACATCTTCTATAGTAAAAACTGACGTAAAAAATTCGTTTAGCAAGGTAGCCATTTCCTTGTTTTCAGAAACTAGATCTCCGTTTACATTTTTCAATGGACCCAAGACACTTTTTACTGGATTTCTATTATTGACGTATTGAAAGAATCGCTTGGGGTTTTCTTTACCGTCACGAGCTATGGAGATTTCAAATTCGCGCTTGGACTTTTTTATTACACTTTTCGCTTCACGCCTCAGAGAGATGTAGTTGTTTCGTAACAACAAATTGTTTTTATCGCACTTATGTTGCCTATAAGCCCTATCTCTACTCTTTATAATGTCTCCTACTCTAGAAGTAAACCACAAGGGCTTGTTGTTTACTTTCGCACGCTTAATTTTGTACGGTACACATTCCTCATTTATAGTCCTAAATACTGTTTCAAACGATTCCCACATTAGTTTTGCGTTGGAGTTCCCCATCACGTTTTCCCAATTGACGTGTGACAATTTATCTCGAAATTTACAAAAGTCTGCGTGCTGGAAGTTAGGAATTTTAGTCGAGTTAGTTGGTTTCGAGTGACTTACTGAGAGGACAAACTCTACCATATTGTGATCGCTATTGCTTAACGGTTCTATTACTTGAAGATCAGTAATTAGCCTATCATCCGTAGTTATTACTAAATCTAAAATACTGTCCAACCTCGTAGGTTCCCCAACCTTTTGACTAAGAAAGCTATCCTCGAGAAAATTAACTAAACGATTACCTTCCGCGTCTCCCTGCATTGTATCGTAATTCACGTTGGCGCAATTAAAGTCACCCATAACTAAAGCCTGCTCACTACCGATTATTCTCTTTAGTTCACGATATAACGCTTCGTCCGTATCAGCTGTTTGATTAGGGGGCCTATATATAACCGCAACAAGAAGTTTGAAGTCGTTTAATTTAAGTTCTGCTATAGTCGAATCTATCGGTTCTGGAATTGAGTGCTTTACTTCTATAACGTTCGCAATATTATCTTTGATATACAACATAACACCGCCTCCTCGCCTACCTATTCTGTTTTTAACAAAAAGTCTATAACCTTTAATTTGATACTCCCCTACAAAGTCACGTGTTTCAGTGCTAAGCCACGATTCGTTTATCGCAATTAAATCATAGTCTTTACAAGCAATTAAAGAAAAAAATTCATTTATTTTATTTCGTAGGCTACGAGCATTTAAGGATAGAACCTTCAAATTGCTTGCAATTACGACACCTTCGCGAGCGCAGGGGAAACTTGTAGAATTTACGCTGGGACCGTTCGAGTTACGGCAGCCTGAAAAGAAGAGACAGTATTATGAAATAGTCTTCCTAAACGCGCAGCTCCTACGTCATTAAGATGAAGTCCATCTTCGAGGAACAAGTCCCTCCTGCCGTAGAAACTGTTCCAAAAATTCGCATAATGCACTCCTTCCTGTTGGCAAAGAGACTTTAGGTTATTGTTAATATAGGTCGCCTTGCTGTAGAAATCGTTACGTTGGATAATTCGAGGAAGTATACCTGTTAAGACAATCTTATTAGTTTTCTCCTTTAGTCGCTCTATTAAGTCCCTGTACCTAGCCAGCAGTTCTTCCGATCTAGAATTTAAAACGTTATTAGTACCGACATGAATAACATACGTTGTGTCCTCGGCGGTACCGTCTGTAAAATGGTCAACACTATTAGTTATATCCTCCACCCTTGCACCAGGGTAGCAGTAACGGCGCCTACGACGAGGGTTTCTCCCACAGAATTCCTCGAGCTGCCCTCGAACAATGGAATCGCCAACGAGTCGTATTTCCGGTTCATCAGCATCTTCGAAACCTAAAACAGAAAACTTATTGCTTGTTATTACTGGTAGACAAGTCTTTGCTTTTCGCAATGGGGCTCCATTTCGCACTCGAACGAAGGGTTGGGAACTAGGGGAAGAGAGAGGGCTATTAATACTATTTATATTATTAGTAGAAACTGAGGCATGAGGGGTCGTAACTGGAGTCTCAAGGGAATCCAATTTTGCCGTCAGAAGCATCACGCTTTCTTGAAGCCTCACCCTGGCCTCCCTCTCACGGTCTAATTCGTTCCTCAGGACTTCCATGCTTGAGCACCACCTGCAAACTAATTGTTATTTTATTAGCCATTGTAAACGCGTAAGCGGCAAATTTCCCTTCACAGCGACTGCAAGTACTTGACGGGGTGCCATGCTTTTAATTAGTTAAAAAACAAAAAACACAAAACGAGCGTTTGGAAATTAATAAATTACAACGTAGGTCTACCGCGTGCTTATTGTGCCGTCACCTGCGAAAACCCGCAAAATTGTTCTTGAAACGCAGAAACAGGTTCTTGTAACACAATTTTATGCTAAATGAATATATAATTAAGCTACCGACGAAAGAAATGTTAAAGAAAAAGTATTAAATGAAACTTATCTGGTCGCTGTTTACTGACTTAATCCCTTTTTTCCCACGGTAGGTGACCTTTTTGGAGGTCAGGTAGTGTGTGAAGGAAAAATGAACCTTAAGAAACCACGTTTCTGATAGATTTGAAAAACAACAAAGGTAAACCAAGGGAATTTCAACCTTATGACTGCACGTTTTCTGATTGATTTGAAAAACAAACAAGGTAGTAGCCTTGGTTTGATCAAATAATATAGTACTGAATAACGTCAATAAATGAAATATATTCGTTAATGAATGATTAGTAGCACGAAGTAATTTAGTTAAGAATGCACGGAACACTTTTTTTTTTTAAAACACTTCAACGAAAACCACTTATTCAATTGATAACACTTGACACTCGATAAAACACGTCTGTTCACAAGGAAAGACTGATCACCACTGTGTTTTCTGTTATTTCTTGAGTTAACATAAATTCATCAGCTAGAGCTAGTAGCATTTTTACCTGCTCCTGGTCTTCTCGTGTGCCCCCTTTGTCCTGGTGTATACATATATTTTTCCTATCCTTTTATATTTCGTGAATGGGAAATTAAAATCACCACAGAGAAAAATATTTGGGGTTGGAGAGTGTAGATCTTTTACCAAGTTTCTTACCTTTGTAATGGAATCTGAAAATTTTGAGGTTGGCGTGTTTGAGGGTCTGTACATTACAATTAGTACCATATTTAATTTTTCAATTTTTGCTGCTACACATTCTACGTAGCTTTTTGAGATACTTATAGCCATTTCTGCTATGTGCCTTTCGCGTGTGTAAATAGCACATCCTCCTTTACGTCTCACTGTTCTGTCGGCTCGGAGGATGTTATAGTTGTCAATTTGTATTTCTTTTTTGTCAATACAGGACTCACAATTAATTTTCACAGTTCGCCTGGCAGTCCTTTAGATGAGTTTCCGTGAGGCATGCAAAATCTGCTCCGGCTTCTTGCATGAGTCCTTTCAGGTTTACAACTTTGTTCGTGAAATGGTTTGATTTAAGGCCCTGTATGTTGGCTAGGATTATTTTTATTTTTTCTCTTTCTTTTTCGCATACAGGTGGTTCCGATTTGTTTTCCAGTGGGGGTGCCGGTTTCGTTGCCTTGTGGTCTTCCGAGAATTTACCTCTTTTTATCTTTGTCGGTACCTGTTGTTCCGATAACGCATGAAGTGCCTTTGTTCGTACCTTCTGTCCGGCTCTCGGATTCCTATATTTATATTTGCCAGCTGGTTTTGTAATTGCTGTATAGTATTTAGCAGCTGAAATGTGTTGGCTGCGTCTAAAAAATTGGCACTCTTCTTTGATGTTCGTTTTTTCTGTTCACTCGTTGCGTTCCTTTGAGGGTGGTAGTATCGGCATTTTTTTCCGTATTTGCAACTCCCATATCTTGCATAAGTGTTGCAGACCGTATGATGGTGGAACATGCATTTCTTATCAAATTTGCAGTATCCACTAGTGTAATGCGTTTTGCATAATGTGGGATGTGCATATATGCAATAATTATTATGCATTGCCCATCCCGATATCTGCAGTTCCCTTTCGCGTAGTATTTACGTACGATATTTTCTACGCTTCTGCTTCTTTTCTTATTATTTTTAAAGTTCTTTATTTTGGCATTATCATTATTTTTCTTTGGCAGTTTATTTTCTACGTTTTTAGTTATTATCTTTTTATCATTTCGCTCGTTGGACCGTTTGACTACTTCGAAACTTTTACTTATATATATATATTAAGCAAACAACCACAGGGAAAAGGAAAAAGAAACACAACATCCGAGCGCTTTCGTGATATATTCACATCTTCAGGGAAAAACAAGTAATATTACTTGTTTTATTTATTTTACTATTACTTGTTTTACTATTACTTGTTTTCCCCTGAAGATGTGAATACATCACGAAAGCGCTCGGATTTCGTGTTTCTTTTTCCTTTTCCCTGTGGTTGTTTGCTTATTAATAAGATCACGTGTTATTCTGTGATTTTACTGCATATATATATTATATATATATATATATATGTGTGTGTGTGTGTGTGTGTGTGTGTGTGTGTGTGTGTGTGGTGTTTACTTTTGTTGTTTTCGTAAACCTGTTCAGGATCGATCTGGATTCAGCCCCTCTGCAGGGGATGTATTTTATTAACTAAACTTACGTGAAAGCACGCAAAGGATTGAATCATTTTAAGACTTGGAATGTAATAACGTAGTAGAAATAACAAGAAGAACTTAATAGAAATACCAATAATATTAAATATAAAAAAATGGCACATAACTTGATAGAGAGAAAGAATAAGCATTAAAATTGTTCAATAATGTCTCAGTATATGACCTCTGACATCTCTATCGTAGAAGGTTGTCACTTTGTATGCCAGTGCCCTAAAATATTATCACAATATATATACACACAGGGTAGGTCATTAAAATGTTACCACTTGCTATGCCTATGGACGTTGACAGAAACGTGGTAACATTTTATTGATCCACTCTGTATACCTTACCTTACAACCTTACAAAGGTTTCGCGCGATGATTCTTCATTTCGCGAAGGTCAAGCTTGTCGCCCCTCCTTTCGAGTTGGTCTGGTGAAGTAGTGAGTTGGTTTCTTGTGCTCTCCACCTCACATAGCCAGGTATGCCCGGCTCATCGGGGATTGTTCTGAGCCAGGCGTCTAGTCTTCTTTTGAAGATGTCTACTGCAACTCCCTTCGTGTTTCTTAGGTCTTTGGGCAACTGATTAAACAGTTTTGGTCCTCTCACTACAAAACTATTTTCTTTCAGGGTTAATTAAGGATGTTCCCTGTCTCGCCTTCAATTTGGGAATACGACACAGTCTACCGTTTCTACCTTCCACCGTTGTTTGGGGAGTTATAGGGTTCAGAGTAAGATTAGGGACGTTTCCCATTATTTTCTAAGTGTAAATAATGGTGTATCTCTCTCTTATATATAATATATATATATATATATATATATATGTGTGTGTGTGTGTGTGTGTGTGTGTGTGTGTGTGTGTGTGTGTGTGTGTGTAAATCCTAATAGTATTTCGACTAAAAACTGTACTTATTCTGCTTACTCGTTAGCAAGTCTTCGATAAGGTCCTTTCAGCTGACTCGCAGGGACTGTGCTAGGCTCTGCGGTACCGGCGATCAGTATTCATAATGGGCTTATGTTAAGTGGTGTTAAAACCGATTTAAATCACCGTTCAACTTATAAAGATTAACATACAAAAATTATAATAAGGATTATTGTATAATTAATTTATATACAATAGAAAGTGGTGTCTGTATCATGTGATCTCCCAGCCCAAACTGGTGCAATGCGGGGCCGAGTGCAGTGCACCTCTGACACCAGCCTCCTAAAACAGCCCTTGCTGACTCGCTTACCATCGTTGGAAGCCTCTTCAGATGAATCGTGAGCATAATGTGAAGCGGGTCCCAACACGATTTGTTGAGTTCAGCAAAACACTAGGATCACCATGAAGGGTACCAAACACCACAGTTGTACCCAACCTTTTCAACACCAGACACAGTATTCAATTCATTAACGTGAAAAGGTAAAAAGTTAAATGTATACAATACACTAACATACAATAACATAAAATACCTACAATACAATGCCAATAACATACAATACAATAACATCTTATTAAAATTTAACGGAACTTCCAACCATCGAAAGACTGAAAAATTCATTTCCAATTTTAATATTAAAGAAAATGGTAAAACAACAGCCACAATGTAATTTGATATAATTGCCAATCCATTTACATTAACACGCAAATATATAGGGATTATATAGCCAAACCACATGTTATTAAAAGTCACTGTTTTGTACAACAGTTAATACAGGAAACCAATATATAAATAATGTTTGTCAGAAACGAATCTGCATAAATGCGAAAGTAGATTTAGGAATTGTAAAGAAGACTTTGAAGCAGAAATAATAACTTCGAAGGCCGTCAAGACTGGTTCATTGACTGAACACACGTTAAAGTATTGTAATAAAGCTTACTGAATATATGGAATACGCAATAAAAAGACTGATCCCTAAACTTACACTTAAGAATGCAAACGAAAAAAGAAATTTAAATTTCCATTTTGTTTTTAACAATTTTGTATATTTAAATTAACGAAAAAAAAGAAAAAAAATGCATCTTCAATTTTCAAGTAATTTGGACAGTCCCTGTATAATTGAGAACACTTTCAAACTATGAAATAATTAGAAGGATTCCTTTTCAGTTAGATGTACTTTATTCCTAAGCATGTGTGAGCTGAAACTGTTTAAATAAAGAGTATATCACAAATATACTTAAACTGCAAAAAATAAATAAATAAATAAATAATAAATAAAATAAAAAATAAAAAAATAAAAAATAAAATAAAAAATAAATAAATAAATAAATAAAATAAAAAATAAAAAAAATAAAAAAGTGTATGTTCATTTATCAAAAATCTTTTCACACTTAATACAAAGCGCAAAAGCTTTCATAATATGCAGTAATTAGATTCATACCTTTCCAACTTAGGGTATTTGTCCTAAAAGTTTACGACACCGATGAAGATGACGATAACAATGACGACATAAAAGTTATAAGATCTTCTGTTGGTGAACAAAAGATCGACGGGAATCGATATTACAACACTGGCCATGACGTAGCTCGTAAACACAAGTGTTTGCAGTCTTCCAAAAGTAACGGAAAAATTATTTAAATTTGCAGCAATTGAAACTGGAATATATTAAGATCACTGACTATCCCAGTTCCAAGCATTTAAATATGAGGAGACTTTAACTTTCCTTTTATCACAAAAGAGTGATAATGTGGTTTTGCGTAAAAAAATTCATTGTACTTTATTGAAGAAAGATTAGATTCCATCAGAGATACTTTTAAAACTTAAATAGATATACATCTTTAGTCAAGATGTTACAGAGACGATACGAAAGGAGAATATACTGGATATAATTATAACCAATGACATCAACAATGATAATTAATGTTAGTGTTTAATGTTAACCAAACAGAAATCTCTGACCGTAACCTGATTGAAATAGGAACAAAATTATATGGAAGGAATCATATTATAGAATACTGAAAAGAAAAGGAGGTCATACTTGAAAGATTAAACATAAATTCAAAGAAAATACACTGAAAAATTATAAATTGAAAAATAAAAGAGATTTACTGGCAATAAAACGTTAGAAGAATGAGCCTCGGTATGTATGAGAAAACAACGTAGAATCATCATTATTATTACAATATAATACATACCAACAACGTTTGAATAAAGAAGAGAAGTAAAGCTTGAAGGGAAATCTAGACCATTATTCCTCCAAAGAAAACAATTTGTTGAATGTAGAAGTAAATGCAGAATAAATAAGAACCAAAAATCAACACGAAGAAATTTAGTGAAATAAAGTCCTAACCTGAAGTAACTATTCCTTCTACAGTCACTTGATGGAGAATATAAAACGACAAAAGACATAAAGAATCTTTTAAAATAGTTTTACACTTTCGCAAAAAGAAAAAAATAGAATATAATATGCGCCTCGGTGGTGTGTAGTGGTTAGCGTCGCTGACTACGAATCTATCGGCCCCGGGTTCGAGACCCGACGGCAGCCGGCACGCAGCATGGTGTGTAGTGGTTAGCGTCGCTGACTACGAATCTATCTGCCCCGGGTTCGAGACCCGACGGCAGCCGGCACGCAGCAAAACCCAGCTGTTCATCCTTCCACACAATAAAGAAAGTAGTTGGTAGATAAATGGGTACCCTAGGTGGCCTAGTGGTTAAGACGCTGGGCTGCTGATGGGGCGTGGTTCGGATTCCACGTTAAACTGTAGGTCTAAAGTGGAGTGAAAAGCTTGACCTTCGTCAGAATGAACAATTCGGGCGGAAGCTAACCAAAGGTTATAATATCAATAATAAGAACGGTAATAGAGATTAGATAAACGGTTCCCGACCGCCCCGACCAAAAAAAAAAAAAAAAATGGATGAACTGCTAAATTAATCAGACTAATTTTTAAATATATATATAGTTTTTTATACATATTTTTAATACTTTAGTACTTGAGTGTCATAGTTAATAATAGTTAATAGTAGTAGTAGTAGTAGAACTGTTGTTCCAAATATATTTAAGTTACTAACAAAATCTCGCAATAATTTTCATGCATGTGATTTTGCAAAGCATTTACCTTATAAGCTCTGAAATCGTCTCTCTCAGTCCTATTGAAGAACAGGATTACATTCAAAACAGTAAAGTTTCTATAGCATTCAGTCAAAGTACTTAAATGGGCGTTTTGAAACTTCCAAGTAATAAAGGGTCCCTAACACTTACCGTATAGGTTCCTATTTTGGTATATAGGGCCAGAGAAAGAGCCAGTAAGTTCCTAGTTAGTGTCTATGCGGTCCCCAATTTGGAACCTTTCATTAACCTATTTTGACATGTAATAAGGAGCCAAACGGCTTAAAATTTTCATTTCATAAGAAAATTTACTAGTGGTGCACCGATTAATCGGTATCGGCACCTGGCATGCCGATATTAGTAAAACACCTTGCATGACCGATTAATCGGTAAAATGCCGATTAATCAGCATGCAAGGTGCCGATACCGATTAATCGGTGCACCACAAAAAATTACTGCTTACAGCGTATTTGTTATAGCCCTTTCAAAGGAAATATAGCAACAACTCGTATTCCCGATCGCCTTGGAAGTAGGTCCAACATTCTGGATTTATTTCTCACCTCTTGTCCTTCTTCTTACTCTGTCAAACTTTTTTCTCCGTTGAGCTCCTCCGACCAACCACAACCTTATATCCGTTTTATGTCCAATCACTTCAGTTCGGCCTTTGGATCCTTCCAAGAGGAGACGCCTTTGGCACTTTGGCGCCGCTGATTGGGAGACCCTTACGCAGTACTTTTCTGATTTCCCATGGAATGATTACTGCTTCCGTGGCCAGGGCCCCTCCGGGTGTGCTGAGCGCATCACGGAGGTGATTCTCTCGGGCATATAGGCGTACATTCATATTCTATTCCTACTACTAATGCAAAAAAGTCTTCGTTTAATTTTGCTTGTTCTAATGCTATCCGCAGCAGAGAGGATGCTTTCAGAAGGTACCGTCGACATCCAACTCCTGTTTCTCACTTACTGTAGCTTATATTTCAGCCCGGAACTTAATTCTTCTTTTTTCCGTCCTCTTTTCCATTCCGACAGCTCAGTTGCCGTCTCTTCTCCTGATAAAACTGAACTCTTCGCTCAAACTTTCGCCTCCAACTCAACCCTGGAGGATTCCAGTGCTCTTCCTCCATCTCTTTCTTCTGACTTAATTATGTCTGAAATTAGAATTTCTTCCAAAGATGATTTTTTTCTGTTCTATCTGGGCTCAACTGTAGGAAGGCGTACGGTCCTCATGGTGTCCCTCCTATTGTCCTGTTTCCCTTCTGTGCTGACACTCTGCCTAGGAAAACTCTTTCGTCTTTGTTTTTCATCTGGTACTTTTCCTTCCTGCTGGAAGTTCGCTTTCATTCAGCCTGTCTCAAAGAAAGGTGACCACTCTCAACCCTCCAACTATCACCCAATTGCTTTCATTTCTTGCCTTACTAAAGTCTCTGAATCTATCCTTACTAGGAAGATTCGTAAACACTTCTTTCTCACAATCTTCTTTCAGTATGGATTGTGCAAGGGACGCTCTTCTGGCGATCTTTTTGGTCTGACTCTCAGACTCTTGATTTCGGTGAAACCTTTGTTATTGCGTTAGACATATCAAAGGCTTTTGATAGAGTCTGGCACAAATCTTTAATTTCCAAACTGCCCTGCTCCGGTTTCTATCCTTCTATATGTACCTTCATCTCTATGTTCTTTTCTGGCCGATCTATAGCTGTGGTTGTAGATGGCCACTGTTCTTCTCCTAAAGCTATTAATAGTGGTGTTCCTCAGGGCTCTGTCCTGTCACCCAATCTTTTCCTTTCATTTATCAATGATCTGTTAAATCGCACTTCCTGTCCTCTCCACTCCTATGCTGATGATTCCGCTCTTCACTTCACCTGTATGTACAGTAGTACGCTTTTATGTGTGGGATTGCTTAACCCACACAGCTCTACTCGACCGGATGGAATCAAAAGCTTTTCGTGTCATCAATTCCCCAACTCTTACTGACTATCTTAAATTCCTCTCTCTTCGCCGCAATGTTGCCTCACTCTCTTTTTACTATCGCTATTATAACGGACACTGCTCTTCTGAATTCAACTGCATGCCGCCTCTTTTAAGGAGAGCACGCAGTACCAGACTTTCGAAACATTCTTATTCCTTTTCTGTTCAACAACTCTCTAACGCAAGGGTTAATCGGTATTTTCAATCTTTCATCTACTCAACCGGTGAACTCTGGAACAACCTTCCTCAATCCATCTTTCCCCTTGTTTATGACCTTCAATCTTTCAAACGCAGAGTGTCTAGGCATCTCGAAAACCTTGGATCTTGATTTTGGCTCTCCCTCTATGGGAGCGGCGTTTATGTGGGCATTCGCCCTAGGCCTCTCTTCCTGCATAAAAGAATCTCTTACTGAAATAATTGTTTTTCAAATGTAATTGTTTTCATTTTCAAGACAGATAACATGTAAACATGGATATTTAATACTTAGATAAACGAAGTATATCCCTTCATATAAATGTTCTCAGTGCAATAACCGTACTTTATAGTTTGGAGAACATTGAAAATGCAATATAATGGGGAACTGGAAAGCAATAGGGCTCGAATCTACGTTGCAAATTATCAGAAATCACTGCCTTCCCTGAACGAGCCATTCAAGACTAAAAAAAAGACCGTTCAAGCTCAGTGAAGCAGTGTTTAGATTCAAGACCGACTGGTTTCCAATTTCCAGTAAATTGCATTTTCAAAATTTTCACTTTAAATTAAAGTGCGGGTATTGCGCTAAAGGCTTTTACGTGCTTTATGAAGGCGCAAGAAAATATAGATGAATATGTCCAATCACTGCTAAGACTTCACCGAGTTCAATCCGTCTCTTTTTGTAGTCCGAGATGACACGCTGATTCGAGACCCACTGGCTCCCATTTTCTCAATAAACTGCCTCTTCTGCATTTGTCTTTCTCCCTCGTTAAAGCTTGAAGCTTCGTGCCTTCATTCCAAATGAAAGAATTGCATACGTTAAGAGAATGCATTCCTTTATTACATTACGAAAGAAATAAAAAAAGACGTATCTATAAAAACAAAACCTTACCAATAACAATAGAGTGAACGTCGTAACCGAGATAATATTCACCTTAGATCACTGTCGTTCGTTATTTTCAAATAGTATTGTTCAAAAAGATACCAAAATGAACGTAAATTTATATCGACGTATGTCGCACTTTTAAGAAATGTTTCCTCAACTTTACGTTCTCTGTACGTTTCATGGTACGTTTCATGGCCAGTAGAAAAAGGAAGAAATTAAATGTTGTAGGATAATATATGGGTTTGTTAAAGCTTACAGTATATTGCATCAGTTGTTTTATTATTATATATATATATATATATATATATATATATATATATATTATATATATGGATCACTTTAACATATTGCTTCCCAAAGCATTCGGGAAGCAATATGTTAAAGTGATCCCTCCTGGGAAGTAATATGTTAAAGTGATTAACACTGGGAAGCAATATGTTAAAAAAAGAAAGGTTGGTTGGTTAGAAAGAGGTTGGTAATCTAGGCTAACTAACGAAAATATCACGACCTAACCTAACCAATCGTCAAGGGCGTACAGTTGACCTAACGATTGGTTAGGTTAGGTCGTGATATTTTCGTTAGTTAGCCTTATAAGGCTAACTAAAGAAGGCTGGGGGCCCTGATCTTCAGGTGATCCAAATATTTTACATTCACAAAAAAATGGCAAAGCATAATAAGTTAAGTTGTCCATAAATTTACATTTTCTCGACTAGCTAATCTCTAAATATTATAAACTACTGTAATGTAACTGTAATTGGTTGTGTAATGTCTATTTTTGGGAAGCAATATGTTAAAGTGATATACACTGGGAAACAATATGTTAAAGTGATATACACTGGGAAGCAATATGTTAAAGAGAGGTTCCTGGGAAGCAATATGTTAAACTGCTCCATATATTTTAACAAGAACAGTAATGAACAGAAAATATAAAGCGCTATTGCCACGTTTCGTATTTTGTTACAGTTTATTTCTTATATTGAAAAGTATAACAATGATTGGGATCAATCCCAGAATAGGCACCTGAAATCATTTTTAGGTACTTAATCTGGGATTGAGGCAAAACAAAGGTGCTTAATCTGGGATTGAGGAGAAAAAAATATAAACAGTTTTTAGAGGTATAATTTCATTGTTTTTATCAATATTTGAAAAAATCAACTCTAACCTAACCTAACCTAACCTAATCTTTTGCTATATCTTCTGCTTTTTTGGTTAGTTTTGCTATTCTTACCAGTTTGATTTTTACCTGATTTTCACATTTAATACCAGAAACAGGTGTGCATACACAAAATATAGAATCTTATTGGAACAAGCATAAATCAATAATCAAAACCATGAGAGGATGTCGTCGTGAATTAGAAACATATCTATACCAATTTATGTGGCAAGATAGATTTGCTTCAGATGGATTCAGAAACATTCGGGTTCATATTGCAGGAATTTATAATATCTAAAAATTTTTCTTTATTCATTAAACCACTTTAAACCTTTTATAACTTTGCCTTTATTACATTTGTAATAAACTTTGTATAAACAATAAATTTTGTAATCATCAGGTTTTTTTATTTAATTCCTTGCAAGGTGCCTATTCTGGGATTGAGGTTGAACGCAGGTGCTTCATCTGGGATTGAGGTACATCATGTGCCTATTCTGGGATTGACCCAATGATTGTAAGAAATATCCCAGCCTTCTTTAGTTAGCTTTATAAGGCTAATTAACGAAAATATCATGACCTAACCTAACCAATCGTCAAGAGCGTACAGTTGACCTAACGATTGATTAGGTTAGGTCGTGATATTTTCGTTAGTTAGCAGCCTTATAAGCCTAACTAAAGAAGGCTGGGGTCCCTATTCTTCAATAGCTCCAATATTTGTATAACTGTATAACTTTCCATACAAAAAATTTGGATCACTTTAACATATTGCTTCCCAGGAACCTCTCTTTAACATATTGCTTCCCAGTGTATATCACTTTTACATATTGCTTCACAGTGTTAATCACTTTAACATATTGCTTCCCAATATTTAGGATAAAGAGTACGATAAAAAGTGTTCGCTTTAATAAAGTAAAGGCATAAAAAGTAAATCATAACATGTTAAAATGTTAGCTTGAAAGTAAATTTATTAGAATTGTTGCGCTATCTGGTCACACAAAGTAAAAATGGATTTCGGAAGAATCGGTCACGCCACATCATTTGACCCAAGTACGAGTTGAGTAGCTCCTTTTTGCATCCTTTCATTTTCTTTATATATTTAATGTAGGTTAACTGAAAACCCGGTTAGGTCTCAACTGAATGCCAGGTTAGGTGAACTGTACGTCCTTGACGATTGGTTAGGTTAACGATTGGTTAGGTTGGTTAGACTTAACCTAACCAATCATCAAGGGTGTACAGTTGACCTAACCGGGCATTCAGTTAACCTACATTAAATATATAAAGAATGCCCGGTTAGGTAATTTATAGCTTTGTTTACGGTCGGTAGGTTATTTCCTAGATTACCAACCTCTTTCTAACCAACTAACCTTTCTCTTTTTAACATATTGCTTCCCAGTGTTAATCGCTTTAACATATTGCTTCCCAGGAGGGATCACTTTAATATATTGCTTCTCGAATGCTTTGGGAAGCAATATGTTAAAGTGATCCAAAAATTTAGATATTAAACTATTTATATGGAAATTCTATGGAGAATTTTTACTCCTGGTAGGAGGTTCGGTGTTGTGGATAGGAGCGAGGGTTGCCAGGAACTAAACGTCACTCTTTACAACATATGTGGATTATCTTCGTTTATTAATAAAACAAATGTGCAATCAAAGGTTTGTGTTCAGAAGGATATATATATATATATATGTCGTTCATATATTACATCAAAGAATTTAGAAAATCCTTGAATGATATCCCTCCGTTCATATTTCATCTGTCGTATGAACTATGCAGCAAGTGGAGTGGAGAATGGAGGAGACTGCATTTCCCATATACTTTAATTTTATCACTACTCATGTGTGTGTGTGTGTGTGTGTGTGAAAACTAGTGTATTTTATAACCAATTCTAAAACTGCAAAGGCGTTGCATAAGGATATTTCTTTCCCTGTTTTCGGTGAACTTTTTTCCGCACTTATACTTTCAGTCGAAAAAGGAACGTGTATTCCTCAAAAAAACATTAAGAATATGGTTTGAAAGTTGCAAAAGGCGTCACACTGAAAACAGAATTCCGAGAGACTACGTCTTTTGGAACAGAATTTCGATTATAAACAAATGTTTCCTTAGAATTTGGTCCATAAATCTTGAGTTTTCCTTTTGTCTTTCCCACTTTGTAAAACAGTGAACAACTCTTAAAAGCAAACTCTCTTTCTCTCTCTTTCATCAATTTCAAAATAATTAAGAGAAAGAAAGTGTTTTACAGTGTAAAGCATTCTCTCTCTTTCTCTCTCTCTCTCTCTCTGTCCATATACTATATATATATATATATTAATATATTAATATATAATATATATAATATATATAATATATTAATATTATATATAAAGAGAGAGAGCGAGAACTAGTTAGTTAGTTAGGTAGGTAGGTAGGTAGGTAGGTAGGTAGGTAGTTTGGCTGACTAGCCGTTCCATCAAGCTTTCATGCTAGGCACTAATCTTTTTTGAAAGAATAAATTATTTATTAATATTAATATTATTTATCATATTTATTTTAACTTTGAAGCTTTCTTTATTATCGTTAATAAAAAGACGATAAATATGATAATAGAAAAGAGGGTTGTTAATCTTCTCCATATTAGCTGTTGTTTTTGTTGTTACTTAAACTCAATCGTAACGACAAAGGTTATTTGACGGAGGGAATCTACAACTTTACGTGGGATCCGAATCACGAGTCGCTACATCATTTGGACGCGGAGGAGGGTCTCGCATCCGACAATTGAACAGACCCAACGTTGCTTAGCTTCGCTGATCTAACGGGAAGTGGCTTTGCGACATGGTCACGACGTAGCTCCTTTTAAAAACGACAAAGGTTATTTGACGGAGGGAATCTACAACTTTACGTGGGATCCGAATCACGAGTCGCTACATCATTTGGACGCGGAGGAGGGTCTCGCATCCGACAATTGAACAGACCCAACGTTGCTTAGCTTCGCTGATCTAACGGGAAGTGGCTTTGCGACATGGTCACGACGTAGCTCCTTTTAAATTTGTAATGTTTATCATAGTAGTTTTTATAACAAAGAAATGTAAATTGTAAAGGAAAGCTTTAACTTTGACGAACTTTGAACCCTAAAATTAATTTTCAAAATTCCATAAAGTAACCAACGACAAAATGATGAAAAACTGACGATAACTTTACTTTCAGATTGCAGCGAAAAAAATGTAGTGATATATATATTATGACGATTAAAATTATTCGTCATAGGTATAAATATAATGACGGAGAATGTTAATCGTCAAAGATATTTTATATTAACAACGCTTCCTTTTGTCGAGAAACGATATTTCTATCAAACAAAGTGTCGAACCTTCACTCTTTCTTAGATATAAAAGTATGTTGACCCCCCCCCCCCCCCCCCCCTTCCCCCAAATGAAACTTTTATTTTCCCACATGAAAGATGAATATACTTAACCCATCTTCTACTCTAATACTTCATACTAAATAAACCTCTATAAACGAAACGCATTCTTTTTTAGCTTTAACCCAATACCCCTTACCCCAAATTCAACCTTAGATCTTTCGTTATTCGCAAACTCTAGCGCGATTTAGACGAAGGCATTGAATGCTGCGGGCGAAGGAACTCGGAAATTATCGCTACTGGCAGGCAGGATGAAGCCACAACTCCAGACCAGATAGAAAACGCGAATCATTTTTTTTTAGTCCTTTCTTACTAAGGCCTTCCTCACAAGGTCTTTGTTCACGAATTACTAATTTTGAAAGGATTACATTTTTAGTCTTATTAGTTAAATTAACTAGTTAAATAACGTTAGTTTTAATACTTATATTAAATGCTATAGTTTAAATAAATTTGAGTTACTACTCTATTTTTTTTTTTAGGAAATAACTCAAAACTGAGATGGAAGCATTAAATTTTGGTTTATGATACGCTTCTCTGTTAGTTTATTTGTGTATCTGCTTCTCTCTCTCTCTCTCTCTCTCTTTCTCTCTCTCTCTCTCTCTCTCTCTCTCTGTTTATAAGACCCTCATTACATACATTAAGAATGTAGTTTCGGTCTTAAAATACGTTTTATTTCTTAACAGGAATGCTCTAAAAACACTTTTAAGACATTTTTGTGTTTTAATCAAGTTACAAAAAATTACCCGTATCTCATTCAAAAACGTACCTTCTCTGCTCTAATAATGTAATTTAATTGGGGAAACGTTTTGCAAAAGTATTCCATAAAATATTTCCAAATATAGAACAAAATTAAATTTTTTTTAGTAAGAAAGCTGTTTTGCACGCGCGCACGCACACACACACACACACACGCACCCACAAACAATGTAGTACAAGCCACTTTTTTAGGGAATACAGTGTGTATATATATATATATATATTATATATATATATATATTTTGCAGTGAGAACCCGAAATCTGTCAAAACCAATTTTTACTAGTCAAAAGTAGAAGCCACGAAGGTCGTTCGCTAAAACTAGTATTACCGAGTCAAAACTAGTTCCCTAGTCGTCATATTTTCGTTAAAATTAACGAAAATATTATGACTTAACCTAACCAATGATCAAGGGCATACAGTTAACCTAACCAGGCATTCAATTAATCTAAGCGGGCATTAAGTTGACCTAACCGGGCATTTAATTAGTTAAAAGTAGGTTAAAAGTAGGTTTGGTAAGTCGTGTGGGCCATATATTTCGGGTTCCCCCCGACAGCCTTAGGTGAAACTAGTTTTGACTAGATAATACTAGTTTTAGCGGACGACCTTCGTGGCTTCTAGTTTTCGCTAGTAATATATATATATATTATATACTGTATCCCCTCAAAAAAAGTGGCCTCGTCTTTTACTGGGCCAACAAACCCACAATTTCAAAGATAACTAAATGAAACAGTGATCATTTTAAACATTTTATAATGTCCTTAAAATGAGAGGTAGTTTATTTAACTCGGATGAGTGGTCTCTTTACAAATTCAACTTGAACAATAATTGTTAAAAAATAAAGTTGACAAGGAGGGTACTTAGAGACTTGGCTGAACATTAAGGTTTACAATGAACAAAAACAAATTGAATAAAACATTAACGAAGCAAATGTTCAAATTCTCCGTTAAAATTATCAATGACCAATTATAGTCTTGTGCGCCACTGGCGAACTGCTGTAGAAACGGTGTCTTGATTGAGCTCATTCCATAGTATTAAAATACCCTGTCGAAGTTGAATGACATCTTGAATATTCTGTTTGCAAACTTTGTCAACTAAACGTTCCCATATGAAATAGTTAACTGAATTTCATCAATCCGGACTATTTGGTGGACAATTTTCTGGCGTGGTGAAATCGTGACATTGTTTTTGCAAGTATGGAATGGCGCGCCGAGGCCGATGTAATGGAGCACCTTCTTGTTGAAAAACACAATTCTCACCATAACTTTCAATTTAAGGCAACATCTTACTCAAGATAGCGTCACAGTGATGTTTTGAATCAATTTTCACACCTTTATGGATGAAACCAATGGATGTTTTTCCTAAACGAGAAAAACAAACAGAAACCATCACAGACTGACTTGAAGTGATGTTTCTCTCGAAGAAACACGCTTTTTGGAATGTCTTGTTTTTTTCTTACTTTAGCGTCCACTCTATCGTTTTGCGTATTTTGAAGCCGTTCAATAATGAAAACTTTTTCATCCGTAATCTAAATGATAGAAACGTCTTTATTTGATCTAAAACGACGAAGCAGTCGACGGCAATATTGTACACGTTTAACTTTGGATTGTTCACTTGGAATCGCTTAAATGTTTTTAGAACAAAGTCTTCCTTTTCAATTCAATACACTGAACTTTTTTTAACACTGGTGCGATTAGCAGTTCTTTGTACATTCAAACTTGAACGGGAATTGTCTTCTTGGCTGCAAATAAAGTTCACTCACAGAGTCAATGTTTGCCGGGGTACTTGCTGTACGCGATCGTCTACTTCCCATCTTTCGTGCATGAAGGAGTTCCCGTTTCACAAATTTTTTTCCAACAAACATGACACACTACCTACAGACCAATATTGATTTGGATACTGTTTTATCATTCTTTTAGCACCAAAACCTTTTTCTTTGCTATAGCAATTTCGTCTTCTTCAGTTAAACTTGCCATAACAACTCGTATACAATAATAAAATCAACAAACTTCCTTCGCGCGTTGCAAAATCAAAAATGATTGCTGTGACGGCAATGCCGTCAGTAGTATAGCCTCAAAAGAGGAGAGTGCAAGAATGTTGCAAGTGATTACGTAATGTTGCAAAGGGGTGTGGGGGTTATTGCAAAGGGGGGTGGGGGTGTTACAAAAAAAATAAAGAAAAAAAGGGGAAAAAAAAGGAAAAAAAAAGAGTACATACTGGCCTTTGTTGCCAACCGGGGTTGCAAGGGGCATGCAACTTGGAGGCGGAGTTCTCCCCCAAGCTATTCCCCCCAAAGGGCCAGAAAGGAGAGAAAGGAGGAGAGGTGTTCACCTGGCAGGAGCCAAGTGCATATTAAGACTTCAGCCGAGTAGGCGTTGTTTTATAGGCTCCTAATCAGCCAGTTGGCTGAATCAGTCAGTTGGCTGAGCCAAGGGGGGAGGGGTACACCTGAAGGAGAGAGAGAGAGAGAGAGAGAGAGTAGTTGCCTTTGATTGCAAGGCATGCAACTTGGAGGCGGAGTTCTCCCCCAAGTTATTTTCGTTTACCTAACCTAAGAG
Source organism: Bathynomus jamesi (assembly GCA_023014485.1). Lineage (NCBI taxonomy): Eukaryota > Metazoa > Arthropoda > Malacostraca > Isopoda > Cirolanidae > Bathynomus > Bathynomus jamesi. The sequence goes on along the minus strand of JAJOZX010003098.1, from coordinate 315,234 downwards.
GCCTCTAAGGGGTTTCCCAAAGGGCCAGAAAGAGAAGGACCAGAGGTCCTTGCTCGGCTGGGAGCCGAACTTGAATGACTCCGTCAGTCGTCTCTCGGTCTTTTATAAACCTCTATTCTGGCTGAGTTGCCAGATAGCGCCATGTATTCAGTTGCTGAGTTGCCAGATCGCACCATGTATGCAGTTGCTGATTTGCCAGATCATGCCATGTATTCGGGTGCTGAGTTGCCAGATCGCACCATGTATTCCAGATAGCGCCATGTATTCCAGATAACAAAAACCATATATTAATCATCCATTTAAATAGTGTACCACAATATATATGACGGTAGATGAATCCAATTAAATTCTGTTTATTAAATAAATAATTTTTACACACTTAATTTTTATAGATATATAGATGTATATAGTGTTTTACAATAGATGTATATAGTGTTTAACGATTAGAAACAAATATAACATTAACTTGAACTTCATTAAACTTGAAGTTAAACTTTTCGGAGACGAAACAAATAACGTAGTTAGCCTACACATAATTCAACCAACCATAGAAAACAGAATTATAGAAAAACAATTAGGTTTTTATGGATGACTAGTTTATCTTGACATAAGTTTACTATAATTATATATATACAGTCTTTTAAACATCTTGTGATATGTATATATATATAATATATATATATTATATATATATATATATATATATATATGTAAAAAGTGAACAATGAACAATTCCTACACCATCATTATATGGATTCATTGTCTTCATGCAGAACTTATGTTCGTATAGTTTTATGTTCGAATGTCCATTTTTACATAAGAAACCAAAATCGCCTGAGCGAGTTTTTGGATAGAATTTCGATTTGTACGTCTTATTCATTACTGTATTTCTCTAATTCATCTTTTCTAATAATGACTTATACACTATGACGTCACAAAATAACTTATTCTCTTTACGTTTCCCATACTTTGTACACTGAATCACGTTCTTAGTATTTGGACATCTTCCGTATTCAATGTATGGTAAATTCTTTAGTAATAATGTTGTGGTGTTATGTAGTATAAATATTATTATTCAACCATACTCATTATTCAACCATACTCATTATTCAACCATACTCATTCTTACATTCATGTTCTTTCTTGACCGCTATCCTTTATTAATTTATTACTTATTCATTCATCTACCTATTGTCTACTTATGCCCTATCAACTTATCAGTCTATGTTTACTCGTGTCTATATTACGCACACAACCTATTGTGTGACGAATGATATGTGTACACTACTGTGTGCAGTCGTACATGCTATTGACGATCATGATTACGTACATGTATTCTTTTTACGTTTTATTTTTTTATTATTTCACCTCCCGCATTGAACTCAAAAATGCTGAGTTAAGTTATAAAATTACACTCACTACGACAGAATCGAGCGCCTCAAAGATAAAATATCTCCGTTCGCTCTGATTTAAAATTTATAACATATTATAGCATATTATTTCGTAAATAAATTATCTCGTAAGTGCCATGTACTTTGTATTATATTTCTAACATCGTAATTGTCTATTAATATGAAACACTGTAAAAAAACAAAACAAAGTTATAGTAACTGTTTAATTGTAATTAAGTGTAATACTTTAATTTAATATAACGTAATGTACTTTAATGAAACTGTAATTAAATGTAATGATTTAATTTATAATGTAAGAATGTACTTTAAAATGGAAGTGTAATTAAAACAATAAGTGAATATGAAGTAATCCATAATTGTATCGTAATTGTAATGAAAACCAAAATTAATACGTACTCGTCGTGTACTTAATTTGTACTTATGTGTACTATTACGAAATGATATCACCTTCATAAATGTAGACTCGGCGAAAAATACAAATTAGTTTTTATTTTTATTTTTTTTATTATTTTTAGTTGAAATTTTTCAAACCATCTGATCATGTGTTTAAAAGGGGGGAAATTTAACCTTCAACTGTCCTCCCCCAAAACATTTAAGTTTATATTATACATGTACTTGTAAAATTAGAGCACTTCTTCATTAGACTTCTTGATTAAGTCACTTCATATTTGCACTTCATCATAGCACTTCATTAGGACTCCCTTGTTAGCAGCCTTGCTGCGGGGAGGGGGCAGAGGCCCCTTGCCTTAATATTTTTAGATTCCGGCCTGAGCCATGGTCGAAAGAGGTCGAACCTCTACCCCTGTAAATTCAGAGCAGTACCTGTATATTTTTAAGAAGTAAACCAAAGTAAAAGAAGTTTTTATTTTTCCCTTCGAGCCGTGCTCTCTTCAGAACTTAGTCAGAAAAGTCGATAATTTTAGTATAAGAGAAAGTATCAGAGTATTATAGCAAGAGAAGAATTAATAATTCTCGACCCATAAGCGAGAGAAAGAGACAACCCAAGCACCATAGAAGATATTGGCATAACAGTCTGGCGAGTCTGTAGCCAAGGGTTTAACAGAGTGGCGACCCACCATTTAAGGCGACCGAAAAGAATTATAGAATGTTATAGAAGAAATATCCGTTGCAGCCTCCTAACCAGAACCCCGTCGATCCGAACCGACTCAGGGCCATAGACGGAGGGGTTAACATTTGGCGACCCTTTAACCAGGATCTTCACGACTCCAGGATTCTTCCAGTCTTCCAGACCCTGCCCCAGGATTAGAAGAATATTTTAAGAAGAATATTTTAAAAACAAGAAGATTTTAAAAACAAGAAGATTTTAAAAACAAGAAGATTTTAAAAACAAGAAGATTTTAAAAACAAGAAGATTTTAAAAACAAGAAGATTTTAAAAACAAGAAGATTTTAAAAACAAGAAGATTTTAAGAAGAAGAAGATTTTAAGAAGAAGAAAATTTTAAGAGGCCACTCTTTTGCCAAGATAGAAATTACCCTGCATCAGGATAAAAACAGTTGACCGGCGTGTCACGACTTCTAGTTCGTGACATCCACCCTTGAACCGGTGTGTCACGACTCCAAGTTCTCCACGCCTAGTTTTCATCCAAGAAGAAGTAGCCAGCAAGACGTCTTCAGGACACGTCTCTGAGGATTTTGCCAGTAGAAATTTTGTTAAGTACAGTTTGTTTTTTTAAGAAATTTGTAATCATTTGAAAAGTCAGCATTATTAACAGTTAATATTTAGTATGGAGCCAGAATTAACACAAAACACAGTGAACACTTCAGACACCAGTGATACATTTTTTTTAGTGAAACAGTAATTTTCACAGAAGTTAAAAGTAAGAGAGAGTTAATTTCAGAGAGAGTTAATTTCAGAGAGAATTAATTTCAGAGAGAGAATTTCAGTTATTTTCACTATTATAGTCAGTATAGAATAATTTTATTTTATGTACCAAACATAATAGTACAGTACCTTCGCGTACATTAGAGTGAAATGTTTACATTTTATATTGTTGTTTGCAAATTTTTTCAAATTATTAAATTGAATTGACTTGCAAATTAAGAAAGAGTTTTTATAGAGAGTTTATAGATTTAGAGAGATACTTGAAGTTTTTTTGAAGTCATTTTTGAAGTCAGTTTTTGAAGTCAGAAGGTTGTGCCAAAAGGGACAACCGCCTCAGAGATTTATAGAAATACTTGATAAGAGTTCAAGTTAGACAGTTTAAGTTTCAAGATACTTGACAAGCGTTCAAGTTAGACAGTTTAAGTTTCAAGATACTTGACAAGCGTTCAAGTTAGACAGTTTAAGTTTCAAGATACTTGACAAGCGTTCAAGTTAGACAGTTTAAGTTTCAAGATACTTGACAAGCGTTCAAGTTAGACAGTTTAAGTTTCAAGATACTTGACAAGCGTTCAAGTTAGACAGTTTAAGTTTCAAGATACTTGACAAGCGTTCAAGTCAGACAGTTTCAGAATACTTGATAAGAGTTCAAGTTAGTTTCAGAATACTTGATAAGAGTTCAAGTTAGTTTCAAGAATACTTGATAGAGTTCAAGTTAGTTTCAAGAATACTTGATAGAGTTCAAGTTAGTTTCAAGAATATTTGATAGAGTTCAAGTTAGTTTCAAGAATACTTGATAAGAGTTCAAGTTAGTTTCAAGAATACTTGATAGAGTTCAAGTTAGTTTCAAGAATACTTGATAGAGTTCAAGTTAGTTTCAAGAATACTTGATAGAGTTAAGTTAGCTTCAAGAATACTTGATAGAGTTCAAGTTAGTTTCAGAATACTTGAGAGAGTTTTATTCCAAGTCAGAGAGTTTTATTCCAAGTCAGAGAGTTTTATTCCAAGTCAGAGAGTTTTATTCCAAGTCAGAGAGTTTTATTCCAAGTCAGAGAGTTTTATTCCAAGTCAGAGAGTTTTACTCCAAGTCAGAAGGTTTTATTCCAAGTCAGAGTTTAAGTCCCAAGTTATTTGAATGCAGTCAATTGAATTCAACTTTTTCTTTGTAAGTTAAGAGAATTTAATTTAAGAAAAATGTAATTTAAGAATTTAATTCAACCTTTTTTTTTGTGTTGTAAAAGAGAATTAAATTCAACCTGAATTGACCGGGTTGCGGCTTTGGTTTAACCTTTTCTTTGTTTGTAAGACGGAAATTCACCGATTTGTCTTTCCCTTTTCATGCATTGTTACGTATATAAATAAGCACACCGGACAAAAAATTAGTCACCCCTAATAGCACCGATAGTAGGAAGTTCAAGGTCACACAGAGGGCGCTGATGTAGCATTGGTAAGTGACAAGTAGCGGTGACGTAGCACACAGGATCAGATCTGTTTCGTGAGGTGGTGAAGAACAAAGTGTGTGTTGGATATAGTCTGCAAAATGGGTCGTGAGGCAGACGTTACTCAGTGGCAAAAAGGAGCCATCGTGTTTGGCAGAGCCCACGGACACAAAATGTCTGAAGTAGCCCAATTTGTTGGTGTGTCAACGCGTACTGTCCAGCGAGTTTACAAAGAGTGGTGTAGTTCGCAATCAACTGAAAATCGACGGCGTAACTGTGGCCGGAAAACAATTCTCGACAATAGGGGCCGCCGCCATGTTTCTCGTCTAGTAACTGCAAATCGTTTTCAAACCAGAGAACAGTTGCTTCAAGAAACCAATGAGGTTCTCCAGCGACCAATTTCCGAACGGACATTGCGACGAGAACTGCATGCGATGGACATCTGGAGCAGGGTACCACGGAAGAGGCCGCTGTTAACAGCAAGTCACAAATTGGCACGTTATAAATGGGCTCAGAGGCACAAAAACTGGACTGCGGCAGATTGGAAACGTGTAATTTGGTCCGATGAGTCCCGTTTTTGTTTGTTCTCCAATGATGGGAGGCGACGAGTACATCGCAGGTCCAATGAAGCCTTTAATCCTGAATGCGTCGAAGGTGTTGTTCAGGCTGGAAACAGAAAGTGAAGCGCAGGACTCTGGCGGAACTTCGGGACCGGCTGATGAACGAGTGGCAGCAAATCGATGTTCAGTACATGCACAACCTCGTAGAGTCTCTGCCTCGCCGGATTCGTGCGGTTATCAAGGCCAGAGGCGCCGTCACACGTTATTAGGTACATTCTGAGAGGGGTGACTAATTTTTTGTCCGGTGTGCTTATATAGTTATGTAATTCATTATTTGTAACCAAAATAGTTTTTACAATTGTTTGTAACGATTTTGGTAATTATTGTAATGTATATGAGGAACATGCCGTCCCTCCGTTTGTTGAACTCTTTTAATTTTTTGTTCTAAGTAGTGTGACAAGCAATCTTTTTAAAAAAAAAGAGCAAAGTGCTCACGAAAGATGTAATTGTCAATTTCAGACTTATACCCCCCGCTTAGTCACTCAATTCCCCCGAATGTCGTACTACAAACTTTGTCTTTTAAGTTTATTTTATTTTCATACCCCCAACCCCAGTTGAACCCAGTGACAACCGGAGAAATGGTTCAACCATGGTTAATTCCTCTTTAGTACTATGGAACATAACCTCCATTTATGTTAAGTTGTGTTTTTTTATTTTAAGAATACTACAGTATATGGCTATGAATTTTAGTAGTCGAAATTAATTGTGTGTCAAAATTCAATTTTAAAACCGTGAGATCTACTTTCATTAACTGTAAGGTCCTCTAAGTTCGTTTTTTTAATTACCTTATACGTGTAACTGATTAATTATGTAAAATCTATAATCCTAAGTGAATTTTATTACTTTTGACACATTCGAATTCATTTACGTTCCGTCCCTCCAGTCACTTTTGCATTAAAACGCGTATGCAAACATTATCATCATAATACATAATAATTATTGCTTACTTTATATAAATTCTCGCTCATGCATTTATACAGTTAATTTAACAATCCTATCAGCTAATCTGTGTCTCGAAATTATAAAATACACACTTTGTACCCAATAAACATAAATACACATTTGACCACAGGTCTATACATCATCCACTACGTAATTCGATTTGTACCTACAACAGTCAATAAAAATGTATGCACACTATATATACTATATATACACAAACCTTATTCTAAAATCATGGATATCACAAACTATTTCATGGCGTGTAAGTGCTAACTCTGCTATTTATATAGTCCTAAGCATTTTGCTTACTATATATAAATTTTGCTCAGGCATTTATTCGGTTAATTTAAAAATCCTCTCAGCTAATCTAATCTGTCCTTCGAAATTGTAAGATACACACTTTGCACCTAATACACCCAAATACACACTTGACCACAGGTCTATACATCATCCATTACATAATTCGATTTTTTATCTACAATAGTCAATAAAATTAGTTATCAATTGTACTATCATGGAAGCCTCGAAAAATCCATGAACTTTAAAATTTATATTTTTCCCTTTTACTCTATTCATTATGTACATAATTTTTCCCACAGAAAAATAAAAATTTTGTAAAAAAATTTAACAATATCATTCTTGTCTAGCTTAATTGTTTAGCTAAATTAAAGTATTAATCTTTGAATTCTTTTATATTATATATAACTCACTTGTTCTGTATAAAATTTGTATTGTAAAGAATGTCGTCATCTAACTTGAATTACTTACGATGTTATTTTCTCAATTGTATTATATTGTATTAATTGTATTATATTATTGTATTAATACCATTTAGGGGGGAAATACTGTAAAAAGTGAACAGTGAACAATTCCTACACCATCATTATATGGATTCATTGTCTTCATGCAGAACTTATGTTCGTATAGTTTTATGTTCGAATGTCCATTTTTACATAAGAAACCAAAATCGCCTAAGCGAGTTTTGGATAGAATTTCGATTTGTACGTCTTTATTCATTACTGTATTTCTCTAATTCATCTTTTCTAATAATGACTTATACACTATGACGTCACAAAATAACTTGTTCTCTTTACGTTTCCCATACTTTGTACACTGAATCACGTTCTTAGTATTTGGACATCTTCCGTATTCAATGTATGGTAAATTCTTTAGTAATAATGTTGTGGTGTTATGTAGTATAAATATTATTATTCAACCATACTCATTATTCAACCATACTCATTATTCAACCATACTCATTCTTACATTCATGTTCTTTCTTGACCGCTATCCTTTATTAATTTTATTACTTATTCATTCATCTACCTATTGTCTACTTATGCCCTATCAACTTATCAGTCTATGTTTACTCGTGTCTATATTACGCACACAACCTATTGTGTGACGAATGATATGTGTACACTACTGTGTGCAGTCGTACATGTCTATTGACGATCATGATTACGTACATGTATTCTTTTTACGTTTTATTTTCTTTTATTATTTCACCTCCCGCATTGAACTCAAAAATGCTGAGTTAAATTATAAAATTCCACTCACTACGACAGAATCGAGCGCCTCAAAGATAAAATATCTCCGTTCGCTCTGATTTCAAATTTATAACATATTATAGCATATTATTTCGTAAATAAATTATCTCGTAAGTGCCATGTACTTTGTATTATATTTCTAACATCGTAATTGTCTATTAATATGAAACACTGTAAAAAAACAAAACAAAGTTATAGTAACTGTTTAATTGTAATTAAGTGTAATACTTTAATTTAATATAACGTAATGTACTTTAATGAAACTGTAATTAAATGTAATGATTTAATTTATAATGTAAGAATGTACTTTAAAATGGAAGTGTAATTAAAACAATAAGTGAATATGAAGTAATCCATAAATGTAATCGTAATTGTAATGAACCAAAATTAATACGTACTCAGTCGTGTACTTAATTTGTACTTATGTGTACTATTATGAAATGATATCGCCTTCATAAATGTAGACTCGGCGAAAAATACAAATTAGTTTTTATTTTTATTTTTTTTATTATTTTTAGTTGAAATTTTTCAAACCATCTGATCATGTGTTTAAGGGGGGAAATTTAACCTTCAATGTCCTCCCCCAAAACATTTAAGTTTATATTATACATGTACTTGTAAAATTAGAGCACTTCTTCATTAGACTTCTTGATTAAGTCACTTCATATTTGCACTTCATCATAGCACTTCATTAGGACTCCCTTGTTAGCAGCCTTGCTGCGGGGAGGGGGCAGAGGCCCCTTGCCTTAATATTTTTAGATTCCAGCCTGAGCCATGGTCGAAAGAGGTCGAACCTCTACCCCTGTAAATTCAGAGCAGTACCTGTATATTTTTAAGAAGTAAACCAAAGTAAAAGAAGTTTTTATTTTTCCCTTCGAGCCGTGCTCTCTTCAGAACTTAGTCAGAAAAGTCGATAATTTTAGTATAAGAGAAAGTATCAGAGTATTATAGCAAGAGAAGAATTAATAATTCTCGACCCATAAGCGAGAGAAAGAGACAACCCAAGCACCATAGAAGATATTGGCATAACAGTCTGGCGAGTCTGTAGCCAAGGGTTTAACAGAGTTGCGACCCACCATTTAAGGCGACCGAAAAGAATTATAGAATGTTATAGAAGAAATATCCGTTGCAGCCTCCTAACCAGAACCCCGTCGATCCGAACCGACTCAGGGCCATAGACGGAGGGGTTAACATATATATAATATATATTAATTTTTTCTTTATTTAAAACAAGTTTGAATGTATTTACTTTGCAAACAACATGAGCAAAATTAAACGATAAATATTTTATAATTTTTTAAGATAGATAAATAGATATATATAGTGTTTCACTATAGATGTATAGATGTATATAGTGTTTTACAATAGATGTATATAGTGTTTAACGATTAGAAACAAATATAACATTAACTTGAACTTCATTAAACTTGAAGTTAAAGTTAAACTTTTCGGAGACGAAACAAATAACGTAGTTAGCCTACACATAATTCAACCAACCATAGAAAACAAAATTATAGAAAAACAATTAGGTTTTTATGGGTAACTAGTTATCTTGACGTAAGTTTACTATAATTATATATATACACATTCTTTTAAACATCTTATGATAGGTATATGTAAATATATATATATATATATATTTATTTTTTCATATTATAACATTTAATTTTATTTTAGTGTTTATTTATACAGTGTTTAGTTAGCCTCTTCATTTAAACTATAACATTTATAGTGCTGCAGTTAAACCACCCTTAAAATGGCAGAGTTTGTGCCGAATTGGAAAGGTTTTCACCCCGCCTTAGACCCACAGTTTAACGTGGAAACTGAATGCTTTTTTAAAATATAATTAGGCTATATTTATAATTTCTTTATTATAAAATAAGTTAACAATTGAAATTATGTTAACACAAGAATTTGTGAAAACATTACTAATAACTTGTAAGTAAAATAAAAATATAATATAAGGGACTACCATAGAAATGTAAGTGTCTATAATTTATTCACAAGAAACACGATTTTATATATATGTTACCCTTCCAGACCCGTTATAGCGGATTGGTACACATCATAGCTCCACCCAGCTACATTGGCAGCCAATCACTACGAACATCTGGTCTTTTGGGGCGGAGCTTGGCGATTGTGCATATAAAAGGGATATTTTTCAGTTGGGAGTAACAGTAGCTATTTTCGCGTCAGTGAATAATCATTCCCTCCACCATGGACCTGTACGTCTCCCCAGATTTGTATGAAGAAAGTGATACTGCAGCATTAACGGCAATTAGTCTTTTCAATGCGATTGACCGTGATGAATTATTTCCAACGCAAACCGTTGAAGATATTTGCAGTGACGCTCCTTACAATCCGACGCAAGGGACTACCATAGAAATGTAAGTGTCTATAATTCGATTTTATATATATATATGGAGAGTTGTAGTATCTCGTCAAATAGATACTCGCCAAAAATTTTTTATGGCAATCAATGTTATTTGGTTTTACTTCTTACCCCCATTATGCTAAAATCGAAATTTTTTATGGCAATCAATGTTATTCCTCTTAAATGAAAGAAAGATATCTTCACATAATGGGGCTCTGTCTGTATACTCTGTATATGTTTTAAAAGAATGAACATTATTCCTTTAAGGTCCGATGAGGATTTGACACGTGTTATACAATCTTTTGAAGAATCTCGTGTCATGAACACGGAGGATATACTGATCAGTCAGCAATGTCACACATCCTCCACCATGGACCTGTACGTCTCCCCAGATTTGTATGAAGAAAGTGATACTGCAGCATTAACGGCAAAAGGTCTTTTCAATGCGATTGACCGTGATGAATTATTTCCAACGCAAACCGTTGAAGATATTTGCAGTGACGCTCCTTACAATCCGACGCAAGGGACTACCATAGAAATGTAAGTGTCTATAATTCGATTTTATATATATATGGAGAGTTGTAGTATCTCGTCAAATAGATACTCGCCAAAATTTTTTTATGGCAATCAATGTTATTTGGTTTTACTTCTTACCCCCATTATGCTAAAATCGAAATTTTTATGGCAATCAATGTTATTCCTCTTAAATGAACCAAAGATATCTTCACATAATGGGGATCTGTCTGTATACTCTGTATATGTTTTAAAAGAATGAACATTATTCCTTTAAGGTCCGATGAGGATTTGACACGTGTTATACAATCTTTTGAAGAATCTCGTGTCATGAATACGGAGGATATACTGATCAGTCAGCAATGTCACACCGAAATAATGTGTGTTTTCGATATTTTTAGGGTAAGAAGACACAATATATTTTCATAAATTTATTAAATGAAAGAAATCAGTACAATAACCAACTACAGAATATATCGTTACAAATATACGAACAAAAACATTATACTATACAACGAGTACGTACAATTGGAAAACGGATTTTTATCTGTCTGCATACCATTTCATCGTTTCGGCGAGTGTGACACGGGTCAAATAAATTTAAAAAATGTATAAATTCTTTATCACATGACATATGCGTGAGAAATGAGACGCAGTACATTCCGCAAACATTACTAAAATATCCTTGTATACGAAATGGGTTCCATACAACTTCGGGAATATGTAACTGAGCGAGAAATTTTACAATAATAGGGTTACTCCAGGGTTGAGTACCGAGTGAATTAAAATAGTACAGGCGCTGTCTATTTTTAAAATAGACAGCGATCCAGTGAATCCCTTCATTACCGATGACATCTGTGTTCACAATAAGACTACCGCATTCTCGCGTACTTGGCAAACTCAATGTTTCATTCTTCGCAAACACTCCGATAAATTTGGAACGTGTGACTCGTTCCATTACTTTCTGAAGTGTATTAGCATCCATTTTAAAAGTCGGTGATAACGCTCCTAAATCTATCTACTTCTATTAGGGCTTGCGATTCGAGATATACTAGTACACTAATAGGAGCGTCTATAGGCTTGGCGAATTCCAGCCGCACTGAGATGTTTCCGCTCTGCTGTGGGGTTAAATGGGTATTTACGCTAGCAGATAAGTCAGGTGTAATGTCAAACGGATAAAGGTTAAATTGATCAATGAATTCTTCCTGCGTTACCCCATTACCAAACTCATCACAATCACCTGCAATATGGTTCAGATTACTATAGGCTCTGGCACAAAGAGGTAACACAGCGTCTGATGAATAGTCCGTACCCATTGTTCCACCCAAAGCAGTGCCATTAACGTATAGAGTTATATTTTTAAGTCCGAAATTCTCGAATTTAAAGGCACTCTTTTTATATTTTCCATTCACCGAAGCATGGTCCTGCATGCCGATTAATATCCTTTTAGGAAGATTTTCCAGGGCAATGTTTTCTATCTGCTTCGATGCTAACCCTGCAGGAACCGTATATAGTTTGATCTGATCTGCACTCTGTTAATAGGATATTTCACTGTAGCGTTTAGTAAATTTTTCTCAATTTCTAGTTGTTTTGGTGAACTTAATTTCACTCGCCGTACGCGGAGGTATGTGTCCATAATGTGAACCACAACGGGCTTTGCACCCTCCTCTTGATCAGCATCCAGATTTAAGCAGATCTCAGGACTCGTGCGGGTGAGCTTTATTTTCATATCCACCCCGTTGACAAGCAACTTCTCCTGGAAAGTGAAATCTGTGTGCAACCGTCCAAAACACTCGTATATTTTCTTTTTAGAATTTTTAAATTTGTCCTTTATACTATTTTCATCTTTAGTTTGATAATATCCCTCAGCACTTAAAAAGGTAGTCTTCGCTTCTTTGGAAAAGTTGAGGACATTTTCCAGATAGGCTCGTAGATGATAGTACCCCGTGCCTGCCGATATGCTGGTCTGATTTAAATATACGTCACACTGGTTGAATATGGAGTGCAGAAAGTTTGTTTCAAGGTATACAGCATATTTGTCATCGCAGACCGTTCCATCAGAATGGGCTATACGTAGCTTAGCGTACATGTGCACACAGCTTGGATCAAAAAAGTAAGGACCTGAGCTGGGTATCACGAATTCTATAGGTGCACTCGGGGAACTAATTGTGTTTAAAGGGTTAATTGTAATAAAGTCACTGTGCTAAATAGAAACTTGGGTTGGAGGTAGCTCAAAAAGGGACAGCTCCGATTTACAGCATTGTGAACTACATGGGTGGATGAAGCGTGCCATGGCGAAATAGTGACTCCTCTCTCGACAAGTGGTAAACAAACTATGATTCATGAGATCAATGTCCTTAGCTTATATCAGTCAAAAAAGTGGTCAACCATAGGCTTCATTCGCTTACGGCACTTCTCTTTTGATAGCCTTTTACGTTTAATACCACGTGACCCCTTCTTCTTCCGGGCAGCCCGCTTCTTCCCGCCACCACGCATTTTTCTCTTTGCATCTTTGATGATTTCGTCCCGTGTACGCTTTAAATGTTTTTTTAGAGCCTCTTTAGGTTTAGCCCCGGCCAATATGTCTTCTGCAGTGTTAATACCTGATTGTAGCGCTTTTCTTCCAAGGTATCTGGCACCCCTCTTCAGCAAAGGAACAGCCGTACGTAGTATGGATGAAAAAATGGACCTAAGTCCACTACCGCGCTGGTATCGCACCCCTCGATAGACGGTGAAAGGTTTTCTATCCATTATAACTCAGTGCGTCGAAAGTGTAGCTTCACTGTTAAGCTCCCGTTACCGAATGGGAAGTTTTCACCCTCAATCGTTCTTATATATATTGAGATATTGGTTATTAAATTAGTTGCGACATTCACATAATGGGGTCTGTCATATGTAATACTCAAACTCCTTCCTCTATGGTTGGGGATGTGAGCAATGCGCAGCAGGCGTGCCTGGGTATCCCCAACAAACTGGTGCTCCACTATATTACTGTAAATATAGCACATGTCTGGGGACCTTTCAGCCAATTTCTCCATCTTCAATTGATACATTAATCTGGACAAGTCATGCTGTGTCTCGTGAAATGTGTCTCTTTGGAAGGCTGCGCTATATCGGCCATTGGGTAGAATTTGGAACTTTCTATGGTCTTTAATACGTCTGTTAGTCTTTGATTTTAGGATTAGTGTATGTGCAGGGTTGTTTACGATTTCGTATACTAAATCATTCGTAAGGTTTGAGTTTCTTAAACTTACGTTTAAGCCTCTCACAACATCCTCGGCCGAACCATATTGACCCGGTCCTAGTCTTACTTCTGTACTGTAATACCGTGCAATCTTAGTCCGAGCGATACGCATAGTTTCATCCTTAGCTACCCCAGCTTTTTCACACTCGTCAATGTCTCTAAGAATCGTAAAAACGGTTTCTTTATGTTCAATATTTAAAAAGATGGTGTCCAGCTGAATTTCGCATATCCCCACCTCATACGAATCACGACCCAATTCAATGTGCTTGTGGAGCTCTGTTACAAAGTTGGCTAGTGTGTTGTTAGGGTGTACAGACAGGGACGAGGAGGACGGGAGTGTGACGTAGAAATGGTTAGGAGCCATGTTGCATACTATTTAAGCTTCATTATTGCATCAGCTTTTATATAGGTGTTGTAGCTTTCTGGGTACCCTAGCCATTTCACCAGGTACATTTTTCTCTTTCCTGAACCTTTGCTTCCTAAAATTTTCTCAATTTTAAACACATTTTTTTCTAAATTAAACGCAACTTTCTGCAACTCCTCGCGGTAAAAACCTCCTGAGATTTCTTCCCCATTCAAATCTTCAATGTAATACATCATTATCTCACCTTTAGGTCTCACAGCCCTAACTTTAAAAATCTCGCGTGTCCATCCTTGCTCAAAACCCTTTGCGAATTTATTCCCCGAACGCGACAGCCTTACATAATCATTGATTTTGAAGCGCGCAGAGTGTGGTGGTGGTGGTGATCCATCTCTTCTCGGGAGCGTACCTCTTTCTAAAACTTCGTTAGGTGTTGTCCCAATCGTGCGATGGTGTGAGTGGTTGTAGGATGATGCCAATGATTCCAGAATGTCTAGAAATCTGTATGTGTTTTTATGTGTAAAATAACGGTGCATGCGTTCCTTTATGGTGCGCTGAACTCTTTCAGCTAAAGAAGCCTTATGTATAGAATTGGTTGTGTAATAGCTGATATTAAACTCTGTCAACATGTTCTGAAAAGCACGGCCTATAAATTCCTTCCCCATATCCGTACAAAAATAGCCAGGAACCCTGTTTTCTTTTAACATTAGCGTTTTGGTGGCTTTAGCAACTGTTTCAGGTGATTTATTTTTCAGAGGAACTAGCCACAGATATCTAGAGAATACGTCTATTATGAATAGAATGTAGCGGTAACCATCGTTATACACAGAATATCTTTGCATGTCTGTTAAATCTGCTTGCCAAATAGAATCAATCGAGGAAGCCGTTGTCTTGGCTGTTTTAAACCTTTTTCTCACAGGCTTATGAAGCGTATAAGCTTCCTGCTCCCTCAAAAATCTTTCAACATCTTTTTTTCCTACTCCGTAAACACTTCTGTACAGTCTATCTACGCCGCCGTAAGAGGATGGGGTAGAAATGTCATAATAACGTTTAGTTAATACGTTAGCCATTTGCGTATTTTAGAGGCACGTGGGTAGGGTTGGTTTAACCTCTTCTTGCTCCTCTTCAAAGGTGTTACCGCCGGGGGTGACGGTGCCTTCAATTGTGTCACATGCGTTGCATGTTCCAAGTCTTTTAACCTGTTCAGATTTCCTATCAACGTTTTAGGGACATTTATTTGTTGTAGTCTTGCTTTAATATGCTTCCATCCTGATGGTGATGGCCTATCCCACTTTCTCACCAGATCATGGACAATGTCTACGATATTCGATCCCTGTACCCAGTGGCGGTCCTAGCTTACATGACGCCCTGGGCGAACCTCACCTTCAGCGCCCCCCCCCCCTGTTCGCCAACACACACACATTCGAATCCCCCAAAATAAAGGACAGACATAACTCTTTCACAAAATAACTTTTTATTGGACTAATTGTTGGAACTTCAGAACCAAAACAAAGACTCAAATTTCTGAATTTTACAAATCCTTCATCACTTAAATAGAATAACTCACTTAAGAGAATGTAATTATGATACTATGAACAGGAAAAATACAAATTAAATTGCACAACTGCCATAAATAAACTAGAGAATCAAATTTCTAAATTGTACAAATGCTCTATCACATGAATAGAATAAGACACTTAAGAGAGGGTAATTATTATGCTACACTTTGAACAAGAAACAAAATAAATTGCACCACAGCACAACTGCCATCTAAAGCCTGACTCTTCTTACCTTCCTTGATGCAAAGTCATGAATTAAATCATCATATGAAATCTGCTCAGCAATTGTATGATTTATACTGATGATGGCCAGACCGGTAAGGCGTTCCTGTGACATAGTTGACCTCAGGTAGGATTTGATGAGCTTCAGCTTTGAAAAGCTCCTCTCTGCTTCAGCAACAGTGACTGGAAGAGTAAGACCAATTCTGAGAGCAGTCCACAAATTTGGATATATTTCAGAGAGCTCCCTTTCATGGATAAATGTCAGCAGTTCAAGCAAGGATATGGTCTTTGATGGCAAGTCAGGCAAGTTCTTCAGCTCCTGTGCAAGCTCACTGCCATCCAAGTCAGATTGTCTCTTAAAGTGTAGTGTAGTACTAAGGTTCACACATTGTTCTGTCAGCTCCTCAAATGTGAGATTTTGGAAATGTGTCAGCACTCCAAACTTCTCTCCCACAATTTCCAACGTGGAAAATCTTTCCTGAATGGCTGATGTTGCAGCATCAACCACTGCATTGAAAAATGTCACCTCCAGCTTCTTCAAAGCATCAATCAAGGGCTCATCAGATGCTTCATAGGAGAAGTGCCGCTTTGTGGACCTCAGCCGTTTTTGTTTTAACACAGCCTCCACATTCATTTGTTCACAGATATCTGTGGCTGCCATTTGTGCAGCCACAAAACCTGTTGCCCTGTAATTGCGGAGACCTCTCTCTGTTTTTTTTAGGAGATTTACTGCAACATCAACGTGCATGCTAGGAGACTGCATCTGCTTGCTCACATGCTGAATTTGGCACAACAGGTCATGCCACACCACTGAACAAATGGCGAAGCGGTATGACCCAACCTCCTCTGACAGAGATTGAGCCTCGACCTTTATTACAGAGTCTTTGGTGTGGTCCCTCACCTCGATCAGTGCATCTCTCACTGCAGCTGCCTGATATCTCAGGGGCTCCACACTCTTGATCTTGCTTTCCCACCTTGTATCAGACCACATCTTCAATGTGATGTTCACATGTTTTTTCAAAATGGCCCATCGTTGTGTGGAGGCTGAAAACAAGTTGTAAAGCTTCTGCAAGATGCCAAAGTAACTTGTGGCATCAATAGATCCCTTAGCAGCATCGGCCACAAGCAAATTCAGAGAATGAGCCCCACATGGAACAAACAGAGCTCTGGGATTAATTTCTAGGAGGTCTTTTATGGGAAGGTTTATGGAAAATGCAATAGATGGTTTTTTATTAATAAAAATATATTTATTGATCTTTTATTATTTATTTTATTTTATTTTTTATTTTTATTTATTTCTTTATTTATTTATTCTTATTTTTATTTTTATTTTTTTTGCAGGCGCTCATGCCGCCCCTCCACAAATGCCGCCCTGTGCGGCTGCCCATATTGCCCATATGAGGAACCGCCACTGCCTGTACCTTTGATCCTTCCATAATGAGCTCGCCTGTATCGGTCCATTGTATGGCTGGATCCTCATTCAATAGATTATAAAGACTTAAGCCTTTACTCATCAATGTATGTGGGAGGGTGCTTTTTAATACATGTTCGATATGTTGTGTGGCTAATCTTTTTGGTTGGTCAGCTGTATCGTCGGGGACAGATCCTATGTCGCCATGTCCATCGTCCCCCGTGCTGTGCCTAATAACCACAGGAATCTCTGTAGGGCTCTTATAATTTTCGTACTCGTGAAGAAATTTCTGCAGAGCTTCTTGGTATAAGATTCTTTTCTCATCAGGTGTTTTTTCACTGTTTAATAGGGCTAGCAATTCGCTTTCCATTCTTTTAAGTCTGCTTTTACGGGGATCTAGATCCGTGTCTGGATTCCTTTGCAGTGAAGCGTACACCTCGTGGGGAATCACTACCACTTTCTTCATTATATTAATCTAGTCAGTAAAGGACCCAAAACTGAAAATAAGATGGGGAAAATGACCCTCCTGTTTGTACAATAATTCGTTTTTTCTTCGCTACAGTTTGACTTTTACGAGCGAGTGCACGTATTATGTTCTTGTAGCGGCGTAGGCGAGCCTTCTGATGGGTTTTCATTGATACATTGCAATTTATAACGTTAAGACAGATTTCACAGATGCATTTTAAAAAGTCGGCGTCGATATTTTTAATAAACATCTGCTGCATTGCCCGGGGCAGTCGATGATAGATTTTTATTAATTCACGGTATTTCTTTAGTCTCTTGTCATTCTGGAATATACACCGTTTCAGGCTCGTTTGGAAATATATTCGTTCGCAGAAGCACTCTAAACGTGTTTCGCGGATGAAGGTCGCAAAGCAAATATCCGTAACGCGTGCTTGTAGCTTCTTTATAAACTTCCAAAAACTCCTTACGCTGATTCGGGAACATTTGATTGGCTAATACCCCAATTTGTGATACATCTCTACGTTGCGCGAATAAGACTAGATATTGCGTATTTAACGACACATCGCGCATGTATCTATTTTTGAAAAATAGATTCTGATTGATGAAGAACACGCTTATGTTAAGATGGTGGGAGAATACTGTAAATGTCTCGGCAAACGTTTTATCCATCTCCAACATGAGATCGTCAATTACAATGATTGTATGTTCATTTCCCTTTAACGAATTAACGTCATATACGCCTTTGTGGAACAAAATATCATCTTGGTACTCGTTGAACACTGATTGATACGTCGAATAGCACCATATAACTTTATGCACAAATTTCGAGACATCTCTCCCTTTTCTTTAATCATTTTAAGCATAAACACAGTTTTACCACATCCTGTAGGTCCAGATATAATACATGTGGATGGGCTCGTGAATCTGAATTTTCTACAGAGTCCATTTCTAACACGTCACACTCCTAAGTGGGTCATTTACAAAATATTACAAATTTTGAGTGCTGTTCCTTATATTTTGCTTTCTTCTCCCACAGAACCGTGAATGACGATGAGGTACAGCATCCCATCATTGACATTACGGATGACCTCGACGACCGTGTAGTTGTGATCTCCTCCCCTGCCAACGAACCTCACCAGCGATACGGTAGCACGTCCAAAGCGGAGGTGTGAGAACCCCACGTCAGGTATAAAGCGCCCGAAATACGCGCCTGTTGCAGCGGTAATAGATCCCCAACCTCAACCTCTTACGCAACAAGCCCCCAGCAGCACCTCCCGCTAATATATCCCCTTATTCATCCGCCGCCCCCCGTTCTGTTAAGTCTACAATAATAGATCCCCAACCCTCAACCTCCTACGCAACTGGCCCCCCATCAGCACCTTCCGCTAATATATCCCCTAATTCATCCGCCGCCCCCCGTTCTGCTGAGGATGATATAACGATCGAATGGTACGATCCGCAGCCCCACCCCAGCCTTGACTAGAAATCGGTATAGAGTCAGGGTCGACCCTAGAGTCATGTTATAGCAATGGAATTGAGCGCGGGTTACGCCGGGTTGTACAGCATATTATAGAGTTTGCTCTTCAGAATCGCAACGAGCGTGAAGTCAGGACGAGTCTGTCCTTTGGATTCGGGTCAGATGACGGTGATGTAGACGATTATTGGGTGATAGTGCCATTTAGACGTTTGGCGGCTGAAGATGTAGAATATATATTAGGACGTATAATGCAAGCCGCCAAAGTAGTATAGCCTTCAATATGGACAACTTCACGGTAAATATTGACCGTGTATTCCGTGTTGCGGGCCATAGTGCCATACCGTACTCTTAACTTCAATTCTCCGACTATTTACCGAAAGCATATAAACGTCGATCGTGGTTGCGGCTTTATAGCAGTACTCTTAGCACGTATGTTTACTGTACAAAATACACGGACTCAAAAAAATTTGGTTGCCTACGGTCGTGGAGCGTGCCCGTAAACTAGCTGTAGACTTGTGAACTTGAATTTGACTGTAATATGGGTCCTGAAGAGCTGAGAAAGGTAGAACAGGAAATGAATGTCCGCATAGTTGGATATGGGTTGGATGATCGTCGTAGGACTGTGTATGTTTTTAAAAGCTGTGTGAGAGATCGTACAAGACCCCGACTTATTTTAGGATTGTCAGGGACGACGTATCTCCCCATCCGTAATATAAGGTGACTTTACGCGAGTTATGACAAAAGTCGAAAATATGGGAGGATCATGATTTGTGTAAGGGGTGCCTCGAGTTTGCGGATGATATAGTGAGACATTGTAAAGAATGTCACATGGTATGTGAGCAGTGTAAAAGCACCAAATGTGAAAGCCGTGTAGTTGAAGCTGAGAAGAGAGACTGTGATGTGTGTAGACCCACATTTTTCAATAATAGCTGTTTTGATTTCCATAATCAATTGGTACGTGCAGGAAAATGAGAATCTGTGAATGTGGTATGTTTCACACAATGGAAATTGGGGGAAATTTAAGCACAAGTGTGACGTAATTCACTGTCCTACATGCCAGGAGGAATATAAGGCGGATGGAGTAAGCATGTGTGTTATATGAAAGATGCTAAGCCTAAAAATAACCCTTGTATAAACTGTATACTACGATATAGAAAACATATACGAACGCCGAAACCAAAGAGGTAATTCCACATTTACTTGTGAGCCAGACCATCTGTGGAGTGTATGGGTATCGAATGTGACGAGTGCCCCAAATGCGGTAAACGGACAAACGTTTTTAAAACGAATGTCCGCGATAGTCCTGTGAAACTATTTGTGTCCTATATTGTCAAGTTAGCCGACAAGTTCAAAAAAAATGACTGTGTATATTCTCGCCCATAACGGGGCAAAGTTTGACACGCAGTTCCTTTATAAGGAGTTGCTTGAACACGAATCCTCTGAGATATTTACAGGTGATCCATTGAAAAGAGGCAACAAATTAATAACAGATGCAGATAAGAGGCAATGTACAATTTAAAGATACTTTATTATTCACACCTCGTAAATTAGCAAAGCTACCCAAGGTGATGGGAGTAGCAGCTGAAGTTTCCAAAGGATACTTCCTTACACTTTCCTCACCAGCGAGACTTTAAACTACGTAGGCCCACCACCCCCAAACATTATTTTGACTGTATGGATGAACGTGAAGACTTTGATCGATACTACGACAGTTTTAATGAAAGTAACCCTATAATATAGCTGATGAATGTGAGCGTTATTGCGTGAATGATGTACGCGTGCTTAGAGTATGTTTCCAGGCCTTTAGAAGGATGTACATAGCCCGTTTCAAATGCGATCCACTGCAAGTCGCAACCACCACGCATCATTATGTTTTACGGTGTTCAAGAATAACTTCATGCCTAAAGACACCTTAGCCATTATTCACCGAAACAACCCCCGCAGTTACGGACACAAGGCTATTTACTGGCTCATACACCTACAGCAACAGACAGGTGTATACATAAAGCACGCCCGCAACACGGGTGAAGTACCCATTAAGATTAATGGACGTGTTTTTTGGGTTGATGGGTTAAGTGAAAACCGTGTCACTGGTGTGAAGACTGTGTACTCCTTTAACGGTTGCTGGGCATGGATGCCCCAGTCCTGAGTGCGGAATCGCCGGAGATATCCACGGTAGGTCTCCTGCCGACTCTTGCATCGACCCGCACCGCGATCAACTTATAGGATCACAGTTCACTCACAAAGTCTTGTGGGAGCATGAATATGATGCACGGATGGAGACAGACGAGGTGTACCGTGAGAAATAAACACGATCAAGCGTTCAATGGTGCTGGATCCTCTCAAATGTGGTGATAGCTTGTTTGGAGGACGTACAAATCCTTTCAGACTATACTTTCCACTACGGAGGGCGTGAAGCTCCATTACTACGATTTCTGTTCTTTATACCCATACGTGATGAAGAGCAATCCGTACCCGTGGGCGCTCCTGAGAAACTGGTGGGACCTAGCCTACCCTCCACCAATGAATTTTCAAAAAATTTGAATGATCGTTACTTTGGGCTCTCTTTCGTAGACGTACTCCCCCCACGCAATTTATGGATGCCGATCTTACCTGTCGTTATCGACGACAAGCTCATGTTTCCCTGTGCGTGAAGTGCGCGGAAGAGGATAACGGCGAATGTAACCATATACCCCACCAGCGTAAGATCAGAGGCGTATATACAAGTCCTGAGCTGGCCCTAGCCGTACGCCATGATTATAGAATACTGAAGATACATGAGGTGTGGAGGTTTCAGAAGCTACCCAACCTTTTCACACCATATATAAACACCTTTTTGAAGGATAAGGTTGAGGCATCGGGTATCCGCGGAGAGTTGATACCGAAGATGAAAGTCTGCCTATATTCAACGTTACCGCGACCGCGAAGGTATACAACTTGATCGTGTACAAATTGTAAAGAATCCTGGCAAGCGCTTAGTGCAAAGTTGTGTCTAAACAGTCTATGGGGAAAATTTGCGCAGAATATCGGCAGAGGGAGCATTCATTTGGCACAAAGTTATAGCGATGTCTGGGATTATGCCAATGCTCCCGATTAAAGAGGTCATGGAGATCGTGAATGTAGGTAATACTTACATAATAAAGTACAACAACACTGAATTTGCCACAGATACCTCAAAGGTTACCAAACATACCTGTGGCCAGCTTCACAACAGCCTACGCCCGTATAAAACTTTGGGGTCTATTGCATTCTCTTGGGCGGAGAGTATTGTATGCCGATACAGATAGCGTGATATTCACAGAGAGGGAGGGTGAATACATGCCCGCTATTGGGGAGTTCCTCGGCGAGCTCACTGATGAGATCAAGGACGAGTATGGGACAACGCTTACGCCGACTCTTTTGTCTCAACAGGACCTAAGACTTATGGGGTACGGGTCAGGGTGGGGGAGGAAATGAAATATATCGTGAAGGCAAAGGGTATACGCTCAACCATGCTAATCGGCGGGTTGTTAACTTTGAATCGTTGAAGTATCTACTATGTTTGGATGATGATGAGGGCGAACAACCTCCCCAACTAATTGTAGGCACCACAATTTTCGGGCGCAGAAGCTGGGGGGCGTGAAGGAACTTAGGGGTACGAAGGTGTGCCGTAACACCTATAGGAAACGTTACCAGTTACCTGGTACCTATGATACCGTACCCTTTGGATACCATAACGTATGATGCTTCTATTGTTAACTCACACGTATTTGTCTTGTATATAATCGTATCTATTTATTACACGTATTTGTAAATATATATATATAACTTGAATATCTCATTTATTAAATCGTATTTGTAAAGTATCTATTGATTTATTACACGTATTTGTAAATATATATGTATAACTTGAATATCTCGTTTATTAAATCGTATTTGTAAATATATATAACTTGAATATCTCGTTTATTAAATAAATCATGTTTCAATTAGCGTTTCACTTTCTCCTTGTGGTGTGTGTGTGTGTGTATGTGTGTGTGTGTGTGTGTGTGTGTGTGCGCAGGTGAAAGTTCTAAGCTCCGCCCACTGTAAGACCGTGAGTCATGCTACTATCTGGGAGTCCCTGCGTGGTCAGTCGACTGCAGTAAGCCCGAGAGATCAGACGTGTATTCAGATCAGACGTGTATTCAAATGGCTACCTTTAATATTGCTTGTACAACGTTTATGAAATGGTATTCAGCAAAGTGTCAGGATGTGGTGGATACCGAAAACTTCCTATTCCTCCCTCCTATACCTCTTTTAAAAACACATTGGATTGTGCGAAGTTCCAAGATGTACAAATACTCTACGGATGTTCTGGTGAGATCGTTGAAGGCTTTCGTTGCACAGACGATGTGCTGAAGTATACTGCAGAGCTAAACTTTATAAAGTCTCACATACACCGTGAAGTAAAAGAAACAACGCGTGCAGAGAGAAGCAGCAGGTATGGATAATGAGCCTTGCGGATGGGTGGTGTGACAAGCGGTATTACGTCATGTTACACCATGTCGATTACTCATACCCTACGACTGAAAATGTGAATCTCGTAATCATGGACAATCTTAAGTATTTTTATCACTATATTAACGTATATCATGATGAGGTTCGTAGTGAGGTTGTGGCTAGTGCCCTGCGTGAGTTTTAACAGACTTTAGAGACGAGTATCGTTTGATGGGCAGAAAGGAAAAATATGAGCATATGTTCCTCTCAAATAGTGCGCCGGAGTGTGAAGATGTTTAGTAAAACATAAAATGTTCCTAATTCTTATCCTGAGGTAAAATGTCTGGTTGCGTAGGCTGGTAGTGATGAAATTAATTCTTGTACCGGAAAAACAAATATGTACACAATTCGGTACGACTCGCGGATCATACGAACAAGCCCATTCACGTATCATCGAGTCAGCCGCCCGTTGAACCGTTCCTGCCTACCTGCGTACCTCACACGGCTCATAGTTATCTCAGAGCTTGAACCGAGTGGACGTGCGCTCCTCGAATACGATGGAACTTCCTTTGAGCAGCATTCTCAACGCTTCGTACGATGTGTCCGTGACGAAATCGTTTGCGCGTGTTCAGGCGTAATTCCGGTACCATTAGCTATGTACTGGAAACGGAATGTAGACAAACAAACAAACGGGTTTATTTAAGTGTCGAGGAGATGAATAGAATTTCGTGATAGTTGAGAAGTGGAGTGAAGATCGTTATAAAATACCTGCTAACGTAGGTACAAGAAGAGAGCAGATTAGTGACGCACCCTCATACGCCGTTGTATGTACGTTGTGTATAAATAACGATCGGCCGTGCATTGATATACGGCTGATGTGGAAGAATGCTTCTGATAATAACGCTCTTGTTCCTACGCGAAACCGTTTCATCCTCGACAGAATGTTTGAAATCGTCGGATTCCGCAAGCTGAAACCTATATTAGACGCGCGTGTTACGGACATGCTTTATTTTGATACAGTACTTGAATACGCCTACACCGCTCTGCTCGATGGGTTTACCGAGTGTAGGGCTGGTGAGAATGGTCTAGTGCTGGATGTTTATTTAAAAAGTTTAGACTCTTTGAAATACCATGAACTTTGGTACAAAGCAATTGATCGGTACAAGGCTGAGCTCACTACACCGTTCACCCTGAAGAACTATTTCTTTATATAACGCGCAGTTGTCGTAACGATTTAGAAGATTATTTCAATTGCCGCTATGTTGAGTGAGTTCACGATTGAAAAGCTCGAGTCGGTTGAAATAAACCCTCGATTGGAAAGCGTGCTTATAAACTTGTGTTTAATAATGTAGCTAACGATGAACTCTTTGTGCGTGCTTTTGATTGTATTCTAGACGTATTTAAAGATGACTTACCAACCGGTTGTAAAGTGGGAACAAAATAGTACTGAACGATATGAAAGCCCTTCATATCGAATACAGGTTTCCCTATACTTTAAGCGGTGAAATATTATTAAGCCGCATATACTGCGTAATGCAGAGCAATAATGATGTAATTGTAAACTCGATTAAGACGAGTTTAGTATTTTGAAAAAAAAGTGAAATGTATTTATATATGTTGCTTGATATTTCTCCTGTACTGTTATGATTATATGCATATTTCTATTATTATTGAAATGTATTTATATATTTTGCGTGATATTTCTCCTGTACTGTTATGATTATATACATATTTCTATTATTATTGAAATGTATTTATATATTTTGCGTGATATTTCCCCTGTACTGTTATGATTATATGCATATTTCTATTATTATTGAAATGTATATTTATTTTCTATATATTTATAATAAACAGAATGATGCAATGTTGTTTTACTTAATTATATCATGTTACGGCTTCTAAACCTACTACCGGTATTCTAAACCAACTTTTAAGAAATATAATGATGTATACAATGGTATCGCTAAAAAGTGGTATCTGGCAACTCAAGCCATTTACGCCTTCTAAGCCAACTGGCTGATTAGGAGTCTATAATAGTGTATACAATGGTATCGCTAAAAAGTGGTACCTGGCAACTCAAGCCATTTACGCCTTCTAAGCCAACTGGCTGATTAGGAGTCTATAATAATGTATACAATGGTATCGCTAGAAAGTGGTATCTGGCAACTCAGTCTTCGATTAGAATTAAATGAATACATGGCGCTATCTGGCAACTCAAGCCATTTACGCCTTCTAAGCCAACTGGCTGATTAGGAGCCTATAATAATGTATACAATGGTATCGCTAGAAAGTGGTATCTGGCAACTCAGTCTTCGATTAGAATTAAATGAATACATGGCGCTATCTGGCAACTCAAGCCATTTATGCCTTCTAAGCCAACTGGCTGATTAGGAGCCTATAAAACAACGCCTACTCGGCTGAAGTCTTAATATGCACTTGGCTCCTGCCAGGTGAACACCTCTCCTCCTCCTTTCTCTCCTCCTTTCTCTCCTTTCTCTTGGGGGATAACGCCGCCTCCAAGTTTTCCTTGTTGCACCTGCAGCATCCCCCCTTTGGGGGAATTTTTTTCAACACCCCCACCCCCTTTGCAACACCCCCACCCCCTTTGCAACATTGCATAATAACTTGCAACATTCTTGCACTCTCCCCTTTTGCGGCTATACTACTGCCGTCTAAGTCGAGGCGTACTTCACATATTAGCCTGCCTAGCTAATAATAATACAACCCATAATATGGCACCAACTAGCCTGACCTAGGCCTACCTTGAATCGACGAGTGATCCCAAAGTTGACCGTAAATTTACGATTTGATTATTCAGTGACATGAATTTAACAATTTTTTCTTCTTTTTTAGGTGCCATTCAAAAACCACGTGGTCCTTAAAGGGAGGGGAGGTTCCTTATTTGAACCAAGGGCCACATGGGGAGGGGGGTCTTGACGTTTAACCACGTGGCCAATACTAAACATTAAATTATCCTGTTTATAATATTGTTTATCATATTACGTACCTTTATTTTGGAAAATTTTAGAAGATTCGAATCTTTAACGTTCATGAAACACAAATTCGCCATACTTTTAATTTCATGATTTTTAATTTGCTTTATTTTAATTTGCATTTTAATTTACATAAGATTGAAGGAGTGGGGGTGACATCAGCAGACCACGTGGTTTTGGAGGGGGGGGGGGACGGGTTTGAAAACCACCCGAAAAAGGACCACGTGGTTTTTGAATGACCCCTTATTGGCAACTTTGTTTTTTAACAACTATTGTTCAAAGTGAATTTGTAAAAAGCACAAGGGCCTATCAGAGGCGGGGTGGCTAGGAGAGCCATTTGGCCTGGACCTCAAGCTTAAAGGGGGGGGCCTCAAATTTAGAAACGTTCAGGTTTAAATATAATGTTTTGCAGTGAAAGTAATAATTGGGTTTAGCTCTGGGCCTCAAAAGCTGGAAGTGGCCAGGGCCTCTCTGAACCTCTGAGAGGGCCTAAAAAAGACTACTTATCCGATTTAAATAAACTACCTCTCCTTTTAAGAACAATATAAAGGGTTTAATATGATTTCTGTTTTTTGAATTAACTAACCTTTATTAACTATATAAATACAGTGTTATAATTTTTGTTTTATTTTTAACATAAATAATTGTGAAATTGGAATATTTATTTTATTTAATTTGGCCCTTAAGCTTTAGGCTTTACTGGGGCTTTTAATTAAAAATAAAATATGGTTATTATTAATTAATAATACATAAATCATGAATAAGAATTATTAATTAGAGTATGTATTAATCTTAAATTATTATTATAGATATAAGACAAATACAAAGTCATTATTGAAGGTATGATACCAATACTATACAAAGAAATCAATATTAGACACGAGAGATAAACAATAACGAGTAATGTACATTTAATCCTGGATTACATACGAGGAATAAGTAATAATGTACATTTAATGTTAAGTTTTTATTAGTATGCCATTATTAATCGAGACTTCAACTTAGTTTTAAACGGATTTACACTTACAATATTTTTTTTATATCAGCATTTAAATCATTCCATAATTTCACTCTAATGAAAATGGGTAATTTTTGAGATGAAGACAATCTAAATTGAAAAATAACATGCTTTGATCTATTTTTGGTTTGATACGAGTGAATTTCTTGATGTTTATTTAACCATTGTAAGTTAATGATCTTTTTCCTTCACTTCTAAATAAAAATAAAATGTGCCATTTTGATTACATCTTTGAGCTTTAGTAGTTTTAGCTCTTTAAATAATGCACAAGAATTCTCATGGAAATCAGCATCAGATAATAACCTTATTGCTCGTTTTTGGATGACAAAGATTTAGTTATCCTTGAAATTGTGGTTTTATTGACCCAGGGTAAAAGCTGGCTACATTTTGGGGGACAGAGAGTATATGTAATTTTGTTTACGCAGGAAGGAGGGGCAAAGGGCGAATGCCCGCAAAAACGACCCCCCTCACCACCATTAGAGGAAGAAGAAAGCCAAAATCAAGGTCCGAAGTTTTCGAGACGCCGAGACACTCTGCGTTTGAAAGATTGGAGGTCATAGAGAGGAGGAAACATGAATTGAGAAAGCTTGTTCCAGAGTCGACGGGTTGAATAGATGAAGGATTGAAAATACCTATTAATCCTTGCATTAGAGAGTTGCACAGAAAAGGAATGAGAATGTGTAGAAAGTCTGGTGCAGCGTGCTCTCCTTAAAGGAAGAGGTATGCAGTTAGAGAGTTCAGAGTAGCAGTATCCGTTATGATATCGATAGTAAAGAGTGAGTGAGGAAACATTGCGGCGAAGTGAGAGAGTGAAGACAGACAAGAAGAGGTGGAGAACTGATGAGACGAAAAGCCTGAGAGCTGTGTGGATTGAGCTACCTCACACATGAGAAGCGTACTACATACAGGAACGAACAAGACCCAATACAGAGACAGCAACTAAGTGGGTGTGAAGAAACTGCGGAGCCAGTACAGCACACTTAAGTTCTCAGAAGCTGTTTTAAAAACGTGTGTATGTGATCTTTTCAGGAAAGATCACCAGAAAAGGGAACGCCAAGAATGTTAAGAGAAGAGAAAGGATTGAGTTATTTATTGCTGAAGGTAAGAGTATAGTTATGTGGAAGATTGTGACGAGCAGGCAGATGAAAGAACTGAGTGTCTGAGGCATTGAAAACAACAATGTTTTCTCTGCCCCAGTCAGAGATAGTAGAAAGAGCAGAGGTCAGGTGAACCATAGCAGTCCTACGCGAATCATGGAGTGACTTTTGAGAGGGACGCTTTGTGAAGCGGGTAGAGAAGTGAAAAGTACAATAATCGGCATAGAAGTGGATAGGACAGGAAGTGCGACTTAATAGATCATTGGTAAATAAAAGGAAAAGGTTGAGTGACAGGACAGAGCCCTGAGGAAGACCACTGTTAATAACTTTAGGAGAAAACAATGGCCATCTACAACCACAGCTCTTGATTGGCCAGAAAGGAAATCAGAAATGAAGGCACATATAGAAGGATAAAAGCGAAGGAGACCAGTTTGGAAATTTAGGATTTTTGCCAGACTCTATCAAAAGCTTTTGATATGTCTACCGCAATAGCAAAGATTTCACCGAAATCCCGAAAGGAGAATGACCAAGAGTCAAAGAGACATGCAGAAAGATCGCCAGTAGAGTGTTACTTGCGGAACCCATACTGACAATCTGAAATAAGATTGTGAGAATACAGGTGTTTAAGAATCTTTCTATTAAGGATAGATTCAGAAACTTTAGAAAGGCAAGAAATCAAAGCAATTTTACAATAGTTGTAGGGTTAATAGCGGTCACCTTTTTTGGGACAAGCTGAATGAAATTAAACTTCCAGTAGGGAGGAAAAGTACCAGATGAGAGAAAAAAGACGAAAGAGTTTGCCTAGACAGGGTGTCAGCACAGAAGCACAGTTCTTTTTTACGAAGGGGTCAACCACCGGAGTGGGCCTCTAACACTAGGGCTTACAAAATCCTATGTTTAAATTGCTCTGAATGTTACATTGGTGAGACCATTGACTTTAAACATCGTCTTTATGAGCACAAATATAGTCTAAATATTACCGATGATAACTCAGCCTTACATAAACATCGTTTAGAATGTGACCATAATATAAATATAATAATTAATAATTCCTATCTTCTTAATTCTGATAATAGTGATAGGAGGAAATTGGTCGAGTCCTATTTGATAAAAAAAACACGATAATTTTAATGTCAAAAAAGATCTATTTTCCTTAGACCAACTTTTACTTATCCAAAGAATCTTGTATACAGTCTGTATCCAGACGTATCCAGTTGGTAGAGGTATAACGTTTCTTGAACTCTCTTCCGTGTGTCTTTTCTCTCACTTCAGCTTTTATTCCTGCCCGAAAGAAGAAGTTAGTACCTTCAAAAAGCTTTGCAGTTACCTTTTAATTTAATTTTATTTCTTTTAAATTTTCTTTTGGAAATTTTACTATTTTATTGAATTTGCACAGTTATAGTGTTTTCTAAATCACACACACACACACACACACACACACACACACACACACACCACACACACACACACACACAGACATATATATATATATATATATATATATATATATATATAAAATTTGATTTAATGCTGATGGCTCCCTCAAACGAGTTTATGCTGACACAGGAGATAACAGAAAATACCAGGAAAAATAACTGCCTAGATCTGGTATTCACAAATAACACGAACTTGATTGCTGATATAAAAATAACCCCAACTATTATCTGAGACCACAATATAATCGAGTTATCAACAAATATGGCGATAACTTTAAAAGTCAATACACATACGGAAGGAAGAAGCAAATTTGGGGTTTTAACCCAAACTCCAAGACCATAAATTGGGAAGAAATCAGATCACACATTGCCCAAATAGAGTGGAGAATAGTTTTAGAGAATAAAACAACTGAGGAAATGCTAACAACCTTGGAAGAAAAGACGTTGAGAATTTTGGAAAAATATGCTCCGAAAGCACAGCCAAAAGGAAAGAGGAACTGGCTAGAGAGGTAGAGAGAAGAATATTCTGCAAAAGAAAGAGAGTAGCGACGAAGTTAGCAAATTGCGAAGACAACAATGCCAGGAAAGTAATACAAGAAAAAATGGAGAGTATCGATAGGGAAATACAAACTCTGATAAAGGGCCATACAGAGAGGGAAGAGGAAAAGGCGGTAGAAGCAATAAAGGAAAATCCAAAATACTTCTACAGCTATGCGAAAAGGAAAAGGAAAACGCGCGCTACTATCGGGCCCTTAAGGAAAGGGAATAATGAACTAACAGACGATCTAAAAGAAATATCTGAAAAATTGAGAGCCCAGTATGAATCGGTCTTCAGTACCCCAAAAAGTGGCAAAGCGATACCTGACATACGGGGCTCCAATAAACCTTAGCCCCGCCCATGGCCTAAACCACTAGAGGTACAGTAAAACTAAACATACCTTACAAAAGAGAATTTAATCCTGCATTTAATGAGAAACAATTAAAACTTGGTGTTCCCACCATTGGCTTCCAAAACAGCCTGAATTCGCTTTGGGTAGCTTGCCAAAAGTGACGTGAATATATCTTGATCGTTACGCAAATTTGCTAAAACAGTTTCAATGTATTGCGTTATTGTATCCTTCGAAAATTGATTTGCTGCAGGTTCTTGAAACAAGAGACATTCAACCTTGTCCTTTATAACTGATCCAATGTGTTCACAGACGTTCAGGTCAGGAGAATTTCCTGGCCATTCTTCATTTCCAAAGAAATCGATCTCATGGTTCTGCAACAACTGTTGAGTGGCTAATGCCTTAAAGCAGGTAGCCTTATCGTGTAGAAGTGTGACCTGATCGACATCCATAACATTGTTTGGGTTTCTTAGAAAAGGAATGACATGCTGGGATAGAATAATATCACGAAAATACTGTCCATCCCAACTCTGACCATTTGGCTTCAGCACCCACATGAGCTTCTTTGCAGTGAACAAAACAAACACACCAACACAGTCTGGACTTTTTAATAATTCGCGATAATGTTCATTGTCATCGATTTCATCTGGTGTTGTGGCCCACACTCGATCATTTTGGTAGTTAGGCCGACGTGTTACGTAAACAAAAAATTCATTGGAGACAGCTAAATGCATGAAATCATCCACATCCCAATCTTGAAGATAATGGGCAAACCACATTCTGTCATCGATGTTAAGTTGAGTTTTTCTTGGCTTTGGAAGTTCATGCCAAGGCTTTAAACCTTGCCTATGACGGTACAGTCGAATGATCTCACCACTAACGATCTTTCCTCTCAACACTTTGATCTCTCTAGAAAGTTTAGCACAGCTGTTTTTCCGCTTACGCGTACCGCTTTCAATGATGTCCTTTGTTTCCTGAGAGAGTGGCAAATTTGGGCGCCCAGATTTGGTTGTATCCATTTCACATTCATCCAAAGTTTTATTCCAATTTTTTTGACGAAGTCCTCACTTCTTCGCAACTTTTTGGCAACCCATGAACGTGTTATAAAGGTGGCTCCAGCATCACGAGCTTCCCGAAATGTTATTGCTCGTATGCGATCTATCACACGTTGCCTCTCCGAATCACCAATTAATTGAGAAGCCATTATATTATCACTTTATCAGCTAGAGTAATTTTAATACATGCAATAAATAAAGAATTTTATATATTTTTATAATCACTAAAAACTATTTCGAATAAGTAAACATGTAAGCTGCAAATGGGGCGGGCTAAGGCTTTTTGGAACCCCTTATAGACCAGTGCCATTGACGTCCCACCTCACCAAAGTATTTGAAAGAATAGTCAGAGAGAAAATCTATGACTTCTTGGAGACACTTGAAAGATTCAACGAAAATAAGCACGAATTCCGATCGGGAAGATCATGCTTATCACAACTTATAGAGCATTATAACAATATCCTAGATGCACGGGAAGGCAATGAAAATTATAATGCCATATACAAGAATTTTGCTAACGCTTTCGACAAGTGCGATCATGGTATAATAGCACATAAAATGAAACATATGGGAATAACAGGCAAAGTGGGAAAATGGATCTATAACTTCCTCAGAGAACGACTACAGGTCGTCAAAATTCAAGGTGTATCATCATCAGAATCAGAAGTACGTAGCTCAGTACCACAAGGTACAGTGCTGGCCCCATTCCTGTTCATTATCATGCTAACAGACATAGACAGTGGAGTTAACAGCAACAGTATAGTAACATCCTTTGCGGATGATACAATGATCAGCAGAAAAATCAGCGATGCAAATAAAGTGGAGGCCTTGCAGAGGGACACAAACAAAACTTACCAAAATCATACCAAAACTTGAATACTGCTCAGTTTTGACGCCCCCATATAAAAAGGAAGACATTAATAAACTAGAAGAAACGCAGACATTTCACAGCCAAGATTGATGGCTGCAAAGAACTCAACTACTGGGAAAGACTACGTAAACTAAATCTGTACTCCCTGGAAAGAAGAAGAGAGAGGTACACCATAGTCTACATTACATATGGAAAATGATCGAAAAACTGGTACCAAACCTCAAACTAAACCCAATTACCATCCAAACAACGCTGGACAATAGGAAAGGCAGAATATGTAGTGTTCCCATATTAAAGGCCCGACAAGGGACCTCCTCAACACTGAAGGAAAATAGCTTGGTTGTCAGGGGCCAAGACTTTTTAACCAGCTTCCTAAAGACCTCAGAAATGTTACAGGGGTCGAAATTGAAGTCTTCAAGAGAAGACTAGATGCCTGGCTTAGAACGGTACCAGATGAGCCGGGTGTACCTGGTTATGTGCGGTGGAGAGCGGAAGAGAGCAACTCGCTCCTCCACCAATCCAGGCCTAGAGGCGGGGCCACCAGCTTGACCTTCGTATGAAGAGAGACATACGCACGAAACCGCAACGAGGTTAACGAGGTGTGTATACATATATATATGACTTTATGTACCATGCGTCATCAGCAGTAGACTTGTCAGATGAATTAATGTACGGTAGGCCTTTTGGTGGTGTTGCTTTCTTAATAAGGAAAAATTTGTCAAAACATAAAATTTTTAAGAAGCGATAATGTAAGGTTGTTAGGCATTGAATTACAAGTAAACAATGATTGCATATTAATTGTAAACTGCTATTTACCATATAACAACGGCAGTAATCTAGATGAATACATTGATTTGCTGTACAAAATTAAGTCATTATCAGATAACACCAAATATTCTCACTGTATAATAATGGGGGACTTTAATGCACATGTGAACTCGGAATTCTTTGTAGAATTGGGTAACATGTGCGAGTCGGCCAATTTAAGTATAAGTGATGTAGATGTATTAGGGGTAGCCAGTGGTAATTTTACATACGTCAGCGATATGAGTGGTACCACCAGGTGGATTGATCATTGTCTCACTAGTAATAATCTAAAGGATCGAATTGTTAGAGTTCATATTTTTCATGATTTCCTTCTTTCTGATCATAGACCATTAGAAATATCAATTAACGTTACCAATTTATGCGCAACACGACTTAACAAGAATTCAATGGGTAAGAATAATCGCGTCGATTGGTCCAGTGTTACGATGCAGCAGAGAATAGAATACAAAGACAGAGCAAGTCACCTCTTTAATAACACTGGTCAACAAAGATTTTTCATCAGAGTAAAATTTGTGGTGGCTGGATAGCATTTTTCACGCTGATTCCAAAACTGCATTCAGATTTTTTCTAGCATGTATAGTTTTCAAGATGAAGGCATATATATAACTACACAGATTTAACCATTTTAAATAGGCAAAATACTAATATTTCAACATTTGATTTTGTTTATTTTATTGTGTTTTTTTAGTTTATTCATCTTATTTATTTCAATTATCTTAACTATACATCTTATGTATTTCAGGTGTGAGCTTTTACGTCTAGCAGCATTGTGATTCAGGCAACAACGCCGTGCTTTGTGTGTCAAAAGATCAGTCCAGTCCAAGAACTTGTTGTGTCAAGTTGGTGTACATTTTTTTTGAATTTATAGTTTGCTCAGGTCAGTCAACATGCCTCGACAATGTAAGAATGACCCCGACAAGTTCTGTTTCGTATGCGGCCAGTTGACAACTAAAACACAGCGACGAAGTATTACAACCGACATTAAGAAAATATACAAGCTATACTTTGGTTGCCATCTAGGTGACCAAGATAAACCATGGGCGCCACATCAAATCTGTTCTGGCTGTTCAAATGGATTACGTGATTGGCTTAACAAAAAGAAAGATTCAATGCCATTTGCCATACCCATGATATGGAGGGAGCCGAGAGATCATCATGAAGACTGTTATTTTTGTAGTGTGAACTTAATGGGGTTTTCTGTTAAGAACAAACACCAGATTGTCTATCCAAACTTGGATTCAGCACGTAGACCAGTAAAACATGATGAAACATTGCCCATTCCAATTCCCCCAAGTGATAGGCTAGATTCTATCATAGATGACATGGAAAGTGATGAAGGTGCAACTGGCGTTTCCGGACCATCTACAGAACCAGAGTACACTTTTGAAGGTAGACATTTAGAGCCTAAAAAGTTAACCCAAGGACAGTTGAATGATCTTGTTAGAGACTTATCGCTGTCTAAAGAGAAATCAGAGCTTCTCGCCTCAAGACTAAAGGAGAACAATTTACTTGAGAACAATGTTCGTATTAGTTACTACCGAAAGCGGAATTTTGAATTAACAGCATTCTTTTCAGTAGACGGTCCTCTCTGTTATTGCCATGACATCAATGGACTATTTACAGCCATATCTCAGACGTATGTGGCATCTGAGTGGCGCCTCTTTATTGATTCGTCGCAGAGAAGCCTGAAAGCAGTTCTTTTGCATAATGGTAATATAATGCCATCCATCCCCATTGCCCATTCCGTCCATCTAAAAGAGACATATGACAATATGGATATACTACTTAAGGCAATCAAATACGACAGTCATCAATGGAATGTTTGTGGAGATCTAAAAGTTATAGGAATGCTTATGGGTATGCAGTCAGGATTCACAAAATTTTGTTGTTTCCTTTGCCTGTGGGACAGTCGCGCCACTATAGAACATTACCCCAAAAGTGACTGGCCACTTAGGTATACATATGTCCCAGGGATAAGCAATGTCCAGTCTGTCCCTTTAGTGGATCCCCAAAAGATCTATCTGCCACCTCTTCACATTAAACTTGGTTTAATGAAGAATTTTGTTAAAGCAATGGGTAAAGTCAATTCTGAAGGGTTCCAATACCTTTCAAGGAAATTTCCGAAGGTTACTGCAGCAAAATTGAAGGAAGGAATTTTTGTTGGGCCACAAATAAGGGAGGTTTTGAATGACACTGAATTTGAAAAAGTCCTAAGTCCGCTGGAATTGAAGGCTTGGCTGGCGTTCAAATGGATATGTGAAAACTTTCTTGGAAGCAACAAGTCACCTGCGTACAAGGATGGAGTCAAGAACCTCCTTGATGCCTTCAAAGAAATGGAGTGTCGAATGTCGTTAAAAATTCACTTCCTGCATTCCCACTTAGATTTCTTTCCTGAAAACCTTGGTGCAGTGAGTGACGAGCAAGGAGAGCGCTTCCATCAAGATATTCAGATGATGGAGAAGCGCTACCAAGGATATTGGAATGAAAGCATGATGGCGGACCATTGTTGGATGCTGTATCGTGACAATCCAGGCCAAATTTACAAAAGGAAATCACACTCACAGCGCTTTTAATAAAATAATGTATATATTCCTTATTTATAAGTACATTGAATAAGGTATATGATGTATTTGTTGTTTAGCATTCCTAAGTGTGATCTATACATCCATAAATTTTCTTATAGCAATATCAAAAACTTAAAAATATCAAAACCACTGTATCTATATAACTATACGTGCTAGAAAATAAATAAAACCAGATTCGGAATCAGCGCGAAAAATGCATTAAGAAAGGTGTGATCATGTTTGTGATGAGAAAAAAAGGTTTCATTTTGTTGGCCAGTGTAATTTAGAAATTTTGCACTTTGCCTGTAATAATCCTTGCTCAATTGATTCTCACTGTAAACTCATAGATAGGTATTATATTAAGATAATATCCCTGTTAAGAGAAGCAGGAAGCCCCCTGATTAAATGTTACAACTATCATACTAAGATTATTCCTGGATGGAATGATTTTATTGCCCCCCTGAAGAGGGAATCGAAAGACGCCTATGATTTGTGGTGCTTTCATGGTAGACCCAGATTAGGACCAGTATACTTGAATATGTGTAGAAGTCGGGGTCAGTATAAGGCGGCCATAAGGCGATGTAAACAGGAAGAAGAGTCTATTCGAGCATCAAAAGCCTGTGAAGCTCGCATAAATAACGATAATAAAATTTTTTGGAAATTTGTTAAGAATCAAACGTGTGTAAAAAATGTCCTCCTTCCGACAATCGATGGGGTGTTGGGGGAGGAGGAAATTGCAAAGCTGTGGAAAAACCACTATTCTAACATTCTTAACAGTGTGAGTAGGGATAATCTTAAGATAGATTGCAGCGAAACGATTGTGGGAGGGACAAGGGAAAATACTTTGCTATCATTTTCTGAAGTAAAGAGGTTAATTAAAGAGTTAAAGACTGGTTCTGCGTCAGGGGTAGATGACTTATCGAATGAGCACTTAAAATATGCAAATGACATAGTATGTCTGCATATATCATTGCTCCTATCAGCCATGCTGGCTCATAGCTATATCCCTGCAGAGTTCATGAGGGTATATATCTTGCCCCTGGTCAAAAATAAGTACGGAGACATTCTGTCCAGCAATAATTACAGGCCTATTGCTGTCGCTTCCTGCTTCTCGAAACTACTAGAAAAACTCTTGTTACTCCGATTAAATGATTACCTATGGACATTTCCTAATCAGTTTGGCTTTAAAAGGTCCCACTCAACTGACCTGTGTATCTATGTACTTAAAGAAACAATATCTAAATACATTGACAGTAATTCAATTTATAGCTGTTTCCTAGATATAAGTAAGGCATATGATACTATGATAGGGTGAACCACAATATTTTATTTGCAAAACTAGAAGACAGGAAGGTTCCCATGTACATATTAAATTTATTGAAATTTTGGTATTCCCACAAATCTTTCACTGTTAGGTGGGGCAATGTACTATCCGAGTGTTTTGGCTCCTCTTGCTGGGTGAGACAAGGCACCTTGCTCTCCCCTATGCTGTTTAATGTGTATAAAAGGATAATGTGTACACAAGGATAAATAACTTAGTTTATGCCGATGATATGGTGTTAATAAGTCCCTCTGTTAAAGGTCTGGATCGGCTACTAAAAGTCTGCGAAGTGTATTCGCAGAAACATGATATTCTTTTTAATGTTACAAAAACTAAGGTTATGCAATTTCGTCCTAAAAGCTGTAATCAGCCAGCTGATATAAGGTTTAAAATGAATGGTGAAGTAATTGAGGAAGTACAAGAGTTTAAGTATTTGGGTCAAACTAATACCAGCTCCTTGAGTGATGACTCGGATATAAGAAAACAATCTCGAAGCCTGTGTGCTAAAGCGAATATGACCATAAGGAACTTTCGATTCTGTACAAGTGAAGCTAAAGACACTCTCTTTCGTACTTTCTGCAGTAATATATACGAACAGCAACTATGGGTGCATTATAAAAAAGGTTCTGGCAGAACCATAAATTTGCTGTACAACGGGTCTTTTAGACTCTTACATAAATTACCCCCGAGATGCTCAGCTTCGCAAATGTTTGCTATCCGCAATGTCCCGAGCTTCCCGGAGGTAACAAGGCGTGCTCAACACAGTCTAATGCAAAGAATTAAAAAATCAAACAACCCGATCATCCAAGCTATCCATGAGTCCTGCCATTTATCCTCTAAGCCCTAAGGTATGGACTTCTTGGTACGAAAACGTCTGTAGCTCCACTTAACTTCGACATTACAGTATTATTTCTAATCAATTGTATATATTTCTATCCTTAGTTATAAACTGTCATTGTATTAATAATATTTTTCATATGGACTATAGTCTGTCAATAAACCTTTTCATTTTCATTTTCATTTTCATTCATATATATATATATTATATATATATATATATATATATATACAGTACTGGCCAAATTATTAGGAATTTTTTAAAAATTTCATTTTTTGGTATAAAATGTTAAATTAAACCAATTTTAAACGTTGAAAAGTTATTTATTTCTACACAAGAATACATGGTCATTATTTAGTAATAGTTTAGTACTTAGTTTGACCCCCCTTAGCTGCCTTAAGGGCTGCGACACGCTTCGGCATGCCATGAATCAATTTTTTGCATAATTCCTTAATACGTGTAGAGTGAAACCAGACTTGAATAAGTCGCTCTATGAGTTGGTGTTTGTTGTTATCGGCGTTTCATGGATTACGTCCTTTAAAATACACCATAAACTTTCGATTGGGTTCATGTCTGGAGATTTCCAGCCCATGGGAGCAACCGAACACTATTTTCATGACACCATTTTTTAACCGACTTTGCCGTGTGGCATGGAGCTGAGTCTTGTTGAAAAATCCAACGTCTATTACCATACCATTCCCTTATTTGAGGCAGTAGACGTCTTCTTAGTACTTCTATATACTTGACTTGGTTCATATTCCCTCAACAATGCTCAAACGACTAGTTCCATGCACAGAAAATTGCTCCCCAAACCATGATCTTTTGTGAAATTTCACCGTTTTCATCAGACACTCAGGCAAAAATTCTTCTCCAGGCCTCCTTCTTACACTTTGAACACGATCGTCAAGCACGGCAATCGTTGACTCATCGGAGAACACCACCTGCAATCAAAGAAAGCCTGTGAAAGAGTCAGTGCATAGCGTATGAAGTACAGCTAAAACGAAGTACAGTATGACTTGCTGCTTTACAGATTTTTTACTGCGTTTTATCACGTACTGTAAATACACTTCTATGCATACTGTATTTACTGTATTAACATTTCTATTCTGTTAAATATCATTCTTACCTGTTCCCAATCCTCACTAGTCCTTAATGTGTTCCTTTGCCCATGCAAAACGTGCCTTCTTCATAGCCTCAGTGAGCCTGGGCTTCTTCCTTGGGCGGTAGGCTTTGAAGCCGGCAGTTAGAAGCCTCCTGTTGACTGTTCTACGACTAATATTGATGCCATCAGCCGCTAGACTACTGGAAATGTTTTTGCAAGTAGCTCTTCTATTTCTAAGAGACAAAATTGCAATCTGTCTATCAGTTCTTGGAGTCGTTACCCTTTTTCTGCCGCATCTTCCAAC
Source organism: Bathynomus jamesi (assembly GCA_023014485.1). Taxonomy (NCBI): domain Eukaryota; kingdom Metazoa; phylum Arthropoda; class Malacostraca; order Isopoda; family Cirolanidae; genus Bathynomus; species Bathynomus jamesi. Next base: position 275,029 of record JAJOZX010003098.1, on the reverse strand, counting down.
CCTTTTGGGCCTACATTTCTCCAAATACC
>JAJOZX010003098.1:240000-270000 GCA_023014485.1 Bathynomus jamesi | reverse complement strand
TTGTAGATGGAAAGCCAATTAGCGATATTCACTTCTTTTGAGAGACCACGGGGACACTATCACCTTCATGCCCCCGTCCAGCAAGTTTCTGCTGTCCTGAATCATCTTTGCGCTCATCTTTTGCCTTTTTACACCGATTGCTGGCACGTTGGATATGTCCCTTGTTAGTAAACCGTTGGTAACAGGATGGATGATAACTCACTATTCTACACAATGCAGGAGAAAACTTCTCGTCCATCAACCGTCGACATTTTGTACTGTCAGCTATATCCCGTTCTCCACCGTCCAATTTCATCCACTCCTCGTCAAATGACCTCAACTTTTTCCACCTCCTGTTGTTCTCAAGAACTTTGTTTCTGTGCTGACACCCTGCCTAGACAAACTCTTTTGTCTTTCCCTTCATCTGGTACTTTTCCTTCCTGATGGAAGTTTGCTTTCATTCAGCCTGTCCCAAAAAGGGTGACCACTCTCAACCCTCCAATTATCGTCTAATTCCTTTGAAGTTTGGCCTTTCTAAAGTTTTTGAATCTATCTTACTAGGAAGATTCTTAAACACCGTATTCTTACAATCTTCTTTCTGATTGTTAGTATGGGTTCCGGAAGGGACGCTCTACTGGCAATCTTTTTACATATCTCTCTGACTCTTGGTCATCCTCTTTTCGTGGTTTCGGTGAAACCCTTGCTATTGCGCTAGACATATCAAAAGCTTTTGATAGACTATGGCAAAAGTCCTTAACTTCCAACCTGCTCTCCTTCGGTTTTCATCTTTCTATATGTGCGTTCATCTCTGAATTCCTTTCTGGACGATCTATCCCTGTGGCTGTAGATGGCCAATATCTTCTCCTAAAGCTATTAACAGTGGTGTTCCTCAGGGCTCTGTCTTGTCGCCCACTCTTTTTCTTTTATTTATCAATGATCTATTAAGGCACACTTCCTGTCTTCTCCACTCCTTTGCTGATGATTCCACTCTTCGCTTCTCCACCTGCTTCACAAAGCGTCCCGTCTACAGTCATTCCATGATTCGCGTGGGACGCCTATGATATATAGACCTCTGAGCTTTCTGTCTCTTACTGGGGTAGGGAAAACCTTGTGGCTTTCAATGCCTCAAAATCTCAGTTTCTTCATTTGTCTATTCGTCACAATCTTCCACACGACTATCCTCTCTTCAGCAATACACAACTCAATCCTTCCTCTTCCTCTTCTTCTTGTCTCACTCTTTCTTTACTATCGCTATTATAACGGACACTACTCTTCTGAACACTCTGACTGCATGCCTCCTCCTTTAAGGAGAGCACGCAGTACCAGTCTTTGGACACATTCTCATTCCTTTTCTGTTCAATTCTCTAACGCAAGGGTTAATCGGTATTTTCAATCTTTTACCTGTTCAACCGGTCAACTCTGGAAATCTTCCTCAATCCATCTTTCCCCCTGTCTATGACCTTCAATCTTTCAAACGCAGATGTCCAGGCATCTCGAAAAACTTGGACTTTCATTTTGGCTCTCTTCTTCCTGTATAGGAGGGGGTGGCGTGTTTTTGTGGCCATTCATCTTTCGTCCTTCCTTCTTGCATAAAAAGAAAACTGCATTCCTTCTCCTTTAAGAAGTGTCCAGGTATCTCCAAAACTTTGGATCTTGATTTTGGCTCTCTTCGTCTTCTGTAGGGGATGGGCTTTTTTGTGGATATTCTCCTTTGTCTCTCCTTCTGCATAAAAAAAAACTTAGTCTTGGACCAAGGAATTATACAAAATCTTTTAAATTCCACACTACTCTGGGGTAAGGCACTTGTAAATGCCAAGGGTGGTGCCGCGAGGCACTACTAAAATAAGGTTTTCCTTCCGTTATTGTACTTCGTTCTTTGATACTGCCTTTCATCAGGGTTGCAATTTTATTTTGATAGGATAGTATATATATATATATATAATATATATATATATATATATATATATATACACGCGTGCGCACGCGCGCACGTGTGTGTGGTGTGTGTGTGTGTGTGTTTTCTGATTCTTTAAAATTCTAGTGTGGAGTACTGCAAGGGACTTTGCTATCTTCTCTACTATTTAATGTACATTATATACACACATTAAATGGTATGGGTGATAGCAAGACCTTTGTTACTATTTATAATCTGTCTCACTCATTTAATGCTGTTAACATCAGTTGTTCTGAGGTGAAATTAAGATAAATAACTTACCTTATGCTGATGACGGTGTTGATCAACTCATCAGTTAAAGCGCTCAGTAAATGTGTGTCAAAATTATGCAGAATACTTTGACTTTGTGTCCAGAGTTGGTAAAACAAAAGTTATATATTTCAACTCTACAAACATAGTCAACAACTGCGAGTGGATGATTTATAATAAAAGCAGGGAAAACGTTGAACCTACTCTACTATAAGACGTTCAGGATGTCACTCGTATTGTCAGCTAGATGTTCGGCTTCCCATATATTTGCCTCTCAAAATGTATCTAGTGTCGCTGAAAGTAGCATACCTGCCCAATACATCTTAATCCTATAAAATACATCACTCAACTAGTCCTTTATTTCAAGCTCTGATTCACTCACTGAAAATGAAAGATGGTTAATTCAGTCAATTTGAAGTGGTTTTACTAGTCCTTTAGACTGGAATACGATTCAATGAATCACTTTAAACTTTGAGTCAACAACTTTAGCCATTACCATATTTTTTTAACTAGTCAGAAGCCTACTAATATCTCGAAAACTTGGTTCAAATACCATAACCACGTTGAAACTGGTTAATATGACCAACTTTGGCTTAATTTTAACCTTTCATGTTCAGTGCTCTTGTCAAATACCTTCCAAAACTTGATCTAAAAGGGGAAGGGACATTTTTATTTAAAATGAAAAGCCACATTCAGTCAAAGGTCCTCTTTTCTTTAAGTTACTTGGCTCCAATGTTTATGATTGACTCTTCCTAACATTTGTATGTCGTTAGTTTTCATTATAGACACACTGAGCATTACAAGATCCATGCGCATGATCCATCAGGAGCAAGATGCACCGCACGTTTACGCTTCCTCCCCCGAAACAAATAAATGCACCTGCTATAAAAGTCCCAGAACCATTCAACAACAGGTTTGCTTTACACAAACGGGACCAGAACCTGAGAAGAGCCTTCATGAAAATTTTTTATATATATATATATATATATATATATATATATATATATATAAAACAGAAATCAATGTATATAATAAGTTTGTATATAAAATCAATACAGCATAACTAAACATCCTTTAGTGTATCTCCACAACAAAGAATGAATTCCCTAAATCAGAAAATACAAATAATAACTTTTATTTAAAAATAAATGCCAAGCCTTTCCCAGCCTCACAAAAACGTTAAAAAGAAAAACCCGATATAAAAAAAAAAACCTGAAATGTTTGCAAAACTTCCTCTTCCAACATTTATGTCTGATCAGTATGAAAACAACATTAATAATATGATTATAACAACCCGAATACAACAATGAAGTTTGTAGCAAAAAACAACTTCGAGGAAGGACCCCAAAAGAGAGCGTGAACGAAATGTTCTCTTTTGTTGTTGAGGGAAAATCAGTGTAGCGAAGATCCTCTCCCTCTCACAATGGACAACTACATTTAATGCTATACAAAGATGATCGTATATGCAGATTATTATTAATACTACTACTACTACTACTAATAGTTATTATTATTATTATTATTATTATTATTATGATCCCGCTATGTTATATTATGATTAGCCTTTAACACTAGAAGTGAACAGTACATAATGGGATAGTCTATTTTTAAGTTGAAATTGTCCTTCATGTGTAAAATCAATCTAATCTGAAAACATTATTACTGTGCATACGAATATGGTATACAAATACAAATGACTGCAAATTGTCTTAAATTAAATATTACAAAGCCAACTAGGCTTCGCAATGACATTAGAAGTTCGATCTGCTTGATTAAGTATTGGTACGATCCTCGCTTGACTGCATCTCAAGTATAATACTGCATATTAAATATCACAGATGACTTGCCTACGTACACCATGCTAATCACCCATTTCTCAGTAAAGGAAACTATAAAAGTTGACCATAGCTCTTACAGCTGTAATAGCAAATTAAAGTTCCTGAGAGAAATAACAGCTTTTGACTGGACAAGAATAATCGAAAGTAACCATGACATTGGAACAAAATTTCAAGCATTCTCAGACACACTAATGGATATATTCAACGTAAACGTTCCTCTTAAATCAAAGATAATATCTAAAACTAAATACAACAACCAATGGATCACACCAGCACACTGAGTATTAAGCGCAAGCATACAGTCTTTAAATTATGGAAAACTAATATTACCGAACTGACATACAAACATTATTGCAACAGACTTAATACTTAATACAAATCCCTTGTCCTCCCTCACACAAGACGGAAATTCTTAGTGATCCTCAATAAGACATAACCAACTTATTAAACAATTTCTTTGCAAATATCGGCTCCAATATTGCAGCCTTGACTCCAAATACTGACACTCACTACCGACAATACATGCAAGAACCCACTCCAAACTCATTTTTCTTTAAGCCAATCCTACACAACGATATCTTTTTATCAATAGAAAATCTGATAAACAAAGATTCTGACATCAGTACGAGCCCAGTAAAAATATACAAATTTGTATCGGATGAAACTGCAATACCAATCAGTAAACTAATGTATGAATGAGTAACACTAGGTATATTCCCAAACAGTCCAAAGGAAGTCAGAGCATGCCCTGTATTTAAGTCGGGAAACCCAAATACTCCATCTAACTATCGCCCCATTTCCGTATTTGTCAACTTTAAGTAAAGTATTTGAAAAAACTCTATTCAATAAACTACTAAATTTTTAATCAAATACGATATTTTCACTAAACACAATTTCGGTCTAGAGGTGGACATACAACGGAAGATGCCATAAACGTGCTATTAAGGAAATGTTTGTTAGAACCTAACCAGCAAGAAAACACACTGCCTTGGTTTTCCTCAACTTGTCAAAAACATTTGATACATTTTCCCACGAAATCTTATTGAATAAACTTCACATATCCGGAAGAAGAGAAATTATTCTCGATTGGTTCAAATCGTATCTGACAAACCGTCATCAATATATTAGATTAAAAGATAATTTTCGGACAAGGCGATGCTAACTATAGTGGGATCCCGCAAAGATCTATTCTTGGACCATCACTCTTTCTAATCCACGTCAACGATTTTCATTTCTCGACCACGCTAAGTTGCGCATAGTATGTAGATGATACCACACTTCCTCCTTCCCATCATAATTTAGACCTGACAAATGAAACGGACAAGCAATTAGATCATGCGTATAAATGGATGTGTGCTAATAAACTCTAACTGAACCTGACATAGTCATCTTATATCATTTTTACCACCAACCATATAAACTATATATATAACTATAAAATAAAAATTGGGCATACTACTCTTGCAAGGATGAATGTAGTTAAAGTGTTTGACATTAATTTAGGTGGAAAACTAAATTTCAAAAGTCATGTGCAACATATATCCAAAATATCAAGATTTTTCTTCAAGTTATTTAAATTAAAAAAGACTCGTCCTCAAAACGCGTTCCTTACCCTGTATTATTCCTTCACCCACCCACGTTAACTATATTGCATTACAGCATGGGGTAACTCGGAGAAATAGATAAAACCTCCTTTAGAAGTAATTCATAAAAAATGTCTGTAAACTCTCTCGGATAATGTCAACAGACAAACTCACACTTCCCCCAATGTGTAAAGAGCTAAATGTTTTAAAATTAAATGACTTATACAAATTCAATGTTGCTGTCAATATGTTCAAAGTTATCAATAAGAAAGAACGTACATTAACCATTCAAAGAGCAGTTACTCCCCCCCCATCCCATCAAATTCATCATCATTATAACACTAGACTCCCCAGGGATTTTATAAGCAAACCAAACCATACAATGAAATCTGCAGATCTCTTTCAACGGAGCAGATGTATGGAATGCAATTCTCATAAATGTCAGACAGGCTTCATCACTAAATATACTTCGCAATTCACTAAAGAAGCACTTCATTAGCTCCTAATGATGTATAAGTTCACTGTACTGCCATTATTACCGCAGTAATTAAGTTCCCATTTTATAATTAACTATCTAAATGCACTAATTTTATTAAGCATTATTAATTTTGTAATTTAGCTTAGTTTATTTTATTAAACAATTTATTTTTTACTTTTAATATACAATTGATTATTTGATTTAAAATTGATTAAAATAATCCAACACTATTTTTGTAAATTTTTACCTTTTTATTATTATTATTATTATATTATTATTATTATTATATTACTTCTCTTCTGTAATAAATAAACTGAATCCATCAATTTTGCCTAAAACAGGTTCTATACTTCCAACGGCATATTCAAATTAGAATACTTTGAATATGTTAATGTTATATCAGATATCTAAATTACCCACAAAAATAATGAAAAATATTGTAAAATTTTATGTAAGTTGCATTATTTTTCTGAATAAAAGTTTTGTTTGTTGTTTGTTTTTGTTTGTTTGTTTGTTAGGAGTAATGGCAATGAGAAGAAGGGCATCGATTTGGTATATATTTATGATCTGGATCGGTGTCATTCGATGCCTTTCCAATATCGGTCTGGTTGTCACGAATGTTTTTTGGGTCTGTCCACGAGTGCACAGAGTAAAATATTTTGTTGACTTAAACAAAAATAAATGTATTTCAACAAAATTTTTGTCTTATTTTCAGACACCAAAATCTTTTGTTTCGTGTTACAAAATGAATTTTGTTGTTAATAATAATAATTTTCCTTAGTTGATCAAGCAAAATCTGCGTGTGTTTGTTTTAAACAATTTATTGAAATTAAAACATAAATATGTTCATTTTCTAATTACTCAAAATTGTCTAATTACTCAGAATTTCTTCACTTAACACTTTGGATACGTTCTACAGATCTACAGAATCTAAGGCTGACAAAGACCCTAAGATCCAATCTAAGTTTAGCCCGAGAGAAAGAACAGAATAGGGGGTTAAAAGAAGAGAATAGAGAGTTAAAAGAGGAATAAGGGGTTAAGTAAGTAGCAAGATAGGTATAGTTTAAGGTAGTAAAATTAAGGTTTTTGTGGTTCGGAACCAACGTAAAATTGTAGGTCTCCTCCGCCACCAGGGAGGACATGGGTAATACACAATTACAAACACGGTTAAGTAGACTAGCTATGAGTGGATTCTAGGGTCTTGGCTGGTCTGAAACATTATAACATGACTACTATTGACTCGCTAATGAACATCAAATGCGTATATACATATATACAGAAATAAACATGAAAACATCTTCACCTCAACCGGAGTCGAACCGATGCCCTTGAGATTCTTCACGTAACGTTGTCTTATTTGTTACGCCAGCCCAACTCGCGGACCCCTTTTAGATATTTGGTATTTATAGTTTTGTTCTAAACTGCAATTTCATTAGATGAGTTTTTAGGTGAGACATTTTTATATCGACATTTAAAAACTTTATATTAAGAAAAACTTAAAGAAATGCATTTTTCTGAAACTAAAACAAATAATATTAATCTTTTATGGACGGGTGCATGCACGCATATATGAATGTTGGGTTCTCATTCAGAATTATAATTCATTAGTGTTTATATAAAGACCTCCTAGGAAGAAGTGGCTAAGCGACAAAAATAAAACAAAGCCAGAAAACGTTTTATAAAGTTGTACCAATTTGAAAGTGGAATAAATTTTTAACTTTTGAAGATATTTCGTTGAAATATCTTCAAAAGTTAAAAAGTTATTCCACTTTCAAATTGTTAAAAATTTTATTGCATTTTCTGGCATCTTTTACTTTTGTCGTTTAGCCACTTCTTCCTAGGAGGGCTTCATATAGCATTCGCATTAAAATGCTACAATAATAAAATGAAACTAAAAAGAATGTTGTGCTAACTCTTATTAAAGCAATTATTATATTTTAACCATTACCTTATTTGAGCCAACCCAAAGGTGATTAATTAAAGGTTGTTTGTTGTTTTAAATATATGATTTTTGTTTGTTATGACAAAAAGAAAGAAAAAAATACATTTGGTAACTCAATAAAGCAATTATTATATTTTAACCATTACCTTATTTGATTCAGACAAAAAGTGGTGAAGTAAACGTGTTTTGTTGTTTTTATAATAGATTTTTCTCTCTGTGTGTAAGACCTAAATAGAAGGTCACAGACGAAGAGCTCTCCTCCGGTTTGCTACTGCATCGCTCCACGATTTACGCCAGAGGTGATGTAAGGCGAATTCACCCATCAAATTTGCTAGATTACAAATATTAAATACAGTTTTGCGTACGTACGAGTATAGAGAAGAATAGATAGAGACACTCTGATAGAGATAGAAGATAGAGACACTCTGATAGAGATAGGAGATAGAGATACTCTGCAATTTATTTGTTTACCCAATTTATTTATTGATTTATTTATTATGTATTTATTAAAAGCGAAGAACTTGCTCGTAAATTCTAATTTAAGACGTCCCTCGAATTTGTACTGTATGTACAGAGGGTTGACAGAAATAAATGGACACCATGATGATTGTCCTCAAGAACAAATGGCATAGCTCATCAATGGAATGCCAGAACGTGTGTCACCTTTCCATAATACAAAGAGGAAAGCAGCACGATTCTAAATATATTACTTCGCGAAATCTGTTATTATTTAATGATTTTTATTAACAAATCAAAAACTATGGGAAAAAAAAGAAAAACAAAAGGGGTCTATTTACTTTTGGCAACCCTCTGTATAGCTCCTGCGTGAGAAGACACGCTCTTCTCGTGACCTGCTGAACTGCCATAAATAACTAAATAATTTTCATTCAACTAATTACTAAAATATAGAATAGAAATAAAGAATGATTTTGTAACATCGAAGAAATACTGGGTTTGAAATATCTTTAAAAATTACACTATATTGATATTTAAGTTTAAAAAAAAACCCAGTTCGTGCGCGGAAGAATCAATATAAACGCCTCGTAACAAAATCCAAGAAGAAATACGATTGTCTGTTACAGTTCCTCTCTTTTTAGCTATCTTTGGATGATTTTGAATTTTAAGTATGATTTCCATACGATATATATTATATATATTATATCAATCCAGAAATATGTACTCAATATTTTACACGCAAAATGTGTTTTGATTTACAGGAATTATAGTTTGTGACAAATTTCTATGTTAAAACAAAGTGCATATCTTAAAATAGCATTTAGTCCTTAAATATGGGGATCTACTGAACTCCCAAAATATAGGCAAAAAAATACGAACATTGAACAAATTCATTTGGTGGTGTTATGGCGGTATTTCCTTTGAGACAAAAGATAAGTATACGCTAAAAGTTTTTCACAATATTTGATGAATTGAAAATACAAATATAGACGTACGTCAAGAGAAAAGGATAATAATAATTTGAAGTTAATTAAGGGATCTGAAAACTTGCGTTTGACTGCGAGGCAAAAGTTAAGTCAGAGCAGATGCAATAGGATCGCCTTTTCGACAGTCTCAAGTCAACAAAAGCAAATGACTTTTGACGCAAAATTAAACCTTAGGAAGAAAAACAACCCGTCTCATCCTATCATTATACATTTAAATAGGAATATCAATGTAGCTGATTACAGTGTACGTCTGGTAGTTAACGCATATTGCTATCCATGATGAATGTGGCGTGAACCAGTTTGATATTCTCAATGCGAGTATATAATATTTTTATGTTTATTTTTATGTGCCCCAACTGGCCAAGTTGAAGGGCCATTATAGTTATGCCTCGTCTGTACGTCCGCCCGTCCGTCACACCGTGTGGATTTCATACGTTATATAATGAAACATCTTGACTCATTTGTCTTCATACTTTGTACACCAACTGTAGACATCATGAAGATGAGTTTGATATAGTATGATGGTATTTATTAGTATATATTGCATCCTCGGCTTATAATAATTGGAAGAGGGGGTAAAGGATGGGCATATGTGTTCCGAGAACAAAGTTCTAGCTTAACAATAATGATCCTCTTTAAAGATTGTATAACTCCTTCAGAACATACAGTAAAGTGTAGACATGTGTGTATCTTGGAAGAACTTACCGCGGGATTTGGTTTACCAAGCTGTATTTGATATAGCTATTCCATCTATAAATTTTTTCAGAGATAGAAAATACATGATATTTCGATTATCTTATATACACCCTGTAGTACTTCGGACAGCAGTGAACTAGTAATATTTTTGTTTTCAAGCTTCTTTCAACACAAGGTTTCAGCCATTTGTCCACGATCTAAACTGGTTTTGCACTCTAAATAGGGTGGAAGTGGTGCTTATGCTTCTTCCACTAATTGCACTCAGAACTCATATATCATTAGCCGACGCCTTCAACATGCAATGGAACTTAATTCTTGATCAAACCCAGCTCACGGCTGGTTCCATGCATTAATTGTGGTCAAGAAGACGTATTTCACCGCCGACGAATATTACTGTACGTTTTCCATACCCAACTCAGACAACGATGCATCATCGAAATTCATCCCCGACCTTCACTGCCTTCATTCCAGCCTCTCTGCGAGCAATCAGAGAAGTTGAATTTATCCTTAAAATTTACGTCACAAATAAAAGTTAGCTATAGCCTCTAGTCCCCATTCCTAGAACGCCCATTAAAGCACCTCAAACCGTTAGTGGGAAAGTATGTTTTACGAAAGTGACATGTAATCTCAACTTCCAGACTCCATTCGTAGATGAGATGCTCAGAACAACAAGATACGAAAAATAATGAAGGGAAATTTGACAAAGGCTTACGAGGGACAGGAATTAAGACATAGTGAAATAATTTGAAGAAACAGCGCGTGAACAGTTCACCCATCCCTCCAGCAATCCTGATGAGGAACCGAAGACTGTCACGCCTCATATACATATACAGGGTGTCCCAAAAGTCCTGTTCCAAAGGCTAATATCATGTTGTATATTATGAGGGTAGGACTTCTGAAACACCTTTGTATATTCTAAAGTGGCATAATTCTGAGACTCGAAACCCGCCATTTCAACGAACTTTCTCTCGTAAAATATCTTTCAAAATAAGTGAGTTTCTAAAGAAAACTGACCCGTTTTATTTATTTTCCTCCGATTATAATTATGAATAAGATAAAGAGGAGAGCATTTTTGCATTTAACAGCAAATCAAGAATGAGCTGCTAAACATTCTACTTTCACGTGTAAATAAGCGAGTCTTAATTTACATTATACATCATAATTTCAGGTGTTTTATGGTTTCATTGCATCAGCAAACGTAACATTTAGAATCCATAGCGATCTAAACACACACACACACACACACACACACACACACACACACACTGTCAGTATAATATATGTTGTGGATAATGAATTCAACCCCATGAAGAAGAAATTCAGGAGAACTTCAGTGTGTACTTGGAAATAAGTGATTGGTTGATGAGACACATTTGCAGTAAAGGTACTTCTAGAATGCAAAACTTTATATAGTTTAGATTTATTATAATCATTTATAGTTAACCATTGAGGAAAACACGGTAAATAATGTTAAAATTTCCTATATATGCTCATGAATAATAAAATAAGGAGATCAGTTGAAGAATGTACACAGCCTTTAACCAAATGAATTATATATTATATATATATATATATATATATATATATATATATATATTGGAGATAAATCTCCCGTCTGTTATATAATCCTTTGATGCCAGTGCCTGGATAAGATCTTAATTTCCTCTTCACTCCTTTTTGCTCTTACTTCGTTCTTCATTTTATTATACTCGCGAATTTCTCTGAATTACCTGTACCTCCACCTGCCTTTCACACTTCACCTATGGAACGAGTGGACAGTGCGGAAGAATTTCACAAGGGCGCTAAATCTAAATAGCTCTATCGCTTGACTGCTCGTAAGAGTTGGATTGGAGAACGCCCGTTTCCACGGTAACGGGAAAAAAAAAAATGTATTATAATGGCAGAATAAAGTGGAATATGTTATCTGTAGTTTAAGTCGTTTCCTGACTGACCATTGGCGATGCTGCTGCGGTCAAGAGGCGCGATAACTCCCTTCATTTCCCGAGATTCAAGTTTGTTTAATAAAGGAAAGAGGGTGACTATTCACACCGCTACAAGAGGACAAGGGGGAAAAGGGGGAATCTCACTGCGATAAACGAGACGGTAAACAATTTTATTTCACAAGAGAGAAGAATATTCTTGCACATGCATATATATATATATATATATATATATATATATATATATATATATATACATATACAGGGTGTCCCAAAAAAACTATATACTCTTATATATATATGATGCTACAAAGAGTGTATAGTTTTTTTTGGGACACCCTGTATATATGATGTAAACCCACAAGGAAAAGGAAAAATGATTTCAAGGCCTTTCGTGTATTCAGAAGTACACCTCGTCGAGGTGTACTGACGAGGTGTACTTCTGAATACACGAAAGATCTTGGAATAATTTTTCCTTTTCCTTGTGAGTTTACATCATTCATTCATTTCACGTGTTTAATTGAGAAATTCATCCCATATATATATATATATATATATATATATATATGTGTGTGTGTGTGTGTGTGTGTGTGTAACGCTTTGCATCCAAAGTAGTTTCAGTCGCTCTTAATTTACAATTCAAAATTAATTCATAATAAAACAGTAAAAACAACTAAAAACGAACTGTTCTCTCAAACTTACAGTTTCGAGAGAGTCTGTTACAAATTAAAAGTGTTTGCAATTGACTCTAAAAGCAAAGCGGAAGACACGAACGGTCACTAGAACCAATTTGTCTTTATTTTGTGCCAGTTTGTGCAATGCATCCTTGGATTTAATTTGGGCGCTGTTGTTTTCCCCTTTTGTCATTTTTTTTTTTTTTTTTTTTTTTTTAAGTTTCAGAAACATTTTATACGTTCATAAGTTTCATTTTTGGAGGGAATTTTAACTTCACTATTTTTTTTTAATATATTTTCTGTTTCGGTGTACTGTTTGTTTGTTTCCTTCGGTCTCTCTCTCTCTCTCTCTCTCTCTCTCTCTCTCTCTATAACGCGTTTTCCAACTTTTCAACGAAAATCTGGTTGATCTTCCTTGCACAATCTCCCTTTTTCGTATTTTCCCCCTACCTCGCTCTTTCTTTTCACCCTCTTTCTCTCTTTCTCTCTCCCTTCCTCCCTCTTCTCTCTATACGCTCCTCTCTCTCTCTCTCTCTCTCTCTCTCTCTCTCTCTCTCTCAAAAACTTTATCATCAAAAGAAAGGAAAACCTCTCTCTCTGACTGTCAATTCGAAGTTTTGACATTAATTAAAAGCGATTACAGGCAGAGAAGCACTTACATGTCGTAGAGTTTGCTTTGAAGTTTATTTGCGTTGCGGGATTTGTTCATTTTTACTGATTAAATTCCCTTCTCGCTGAAGGCAAAAGAGTTTGATGGGGACGAGTTGCCAAACACTGCACACAAAAATGGGAGCCTTTCAACATTGGTAATGGCTCGCTTGTTACACTCTTGTTTTATTCAATTTGAGTCGCGGACAATCGGTGCTTTTGAGGATGCATACACGATTAATTTACAATATATTGATCACGTATACGAATTGAATTGTATATATATATATATATATATATATATATATATATATATATATATATATATTCTTCAGTGATTTCTGTAAAAATGTTTACAAAGTGAGATAAATGCGTTCGATGAAGTTAGTCACACATCAACATGCAAACAGAGTGAGGAAAAGTGAAAAATGAAATAAAAATAGGGGAGCAGATAAATAAAAAAAAAGAGGAAGGAAGGAAAGCGTTCGTACAGTGATATAGGAGGGGAACATCAAGTCAAAATTTGACAAGACCGACATCCCAAGTTTCAATTTTCAAACTTGAGTCCCCACAACCATTGTCCGGCCTCTGTGTCATATGGCCAGCTCGCCAAGATTGTGCAGCCACTGAACAGCGTACGCCACCATAGCTGAAGATAGAACAAAATAAACCTTAAGACCTCGTGCTATAGAAACGAATTTTGTCCGTTCGGGGAGAAAGCATTTAGCGTTCAGTCAATCGTCGTGGAGGCTTCGATTCAAGACCACAGTCGCATTGATTATAGATTTTGAGTGTCAGATAAAAAGATGCCATTAGCATATTATCAGCGGAGGAGGTGGAAAGGAGAAGCTCGTCTGCAATTGTCCGTTTTTCTTTTATTGCCAATATCGGTCTTCTTCGGGCGCAGATCAAAATTAGTAAATCAAAATGGAACAGCGAGTAACATACAACTAAATTCAAATTAAATAAAGAAGTTGTTCAGAAAAACAACTTTTATGATGAAATATCTATGATACAATAGTTAGGCTACTTTGTACCCAGTGTCGCAGTACCGATTCCCGTAGATCAGCGAAGTTAAGCGACATTGGATCTGGGTAGTAGCTGCATGGGAGACACAGTCCTCTGTGTCCATATGATGTAGTGACCCGCGGTTCGGATCCCACGTAAAGTTGTAGTCTCCTTCATATGACCTTTACCGTTACGAAGGAGATCAAAGAACCCCCAACAACACACACACACACACATATACACACACACACACACACTATAATACTTTTTAACACACAAACACCACAAAAACACATGTAGTGACGTAGATGCCTTCAGATACTTTCGCAATTTCCACTTTACAATAGGTCCGCTGTTCCATCGACACGGCCAGGACGAAGACGCCGTCAAACGCGACAATTCCCTCAAGCATTCTTTCAGCCTTGAACGTCACACCTTTCCTCGAAGAACCTTAGTGACACGCTTGATACCATCATGTAAACAACGTTTGTAGCAGGCCCATTTTGGCCTGGTGTCATTCATTTAACTATAAATACCCTACTCATTACCTCGCGCGTTATTATAATACTGAAGTCATTATTCAAGTGCACATTTATAACATTTCAACTGAACTTTCATTCAAACAACTGCAACCTTATTTGTTTTATTTGAATCTCATTTATTTTGTTCAATAAAAGAAGAAAACTCATTTTATTAATTTCCTTAATTAATAACATTATTTGGTCTGCAAAAGACCTGGTGACCTCAGCCTCAAGTAATCATTAACATTCATTAGCAACCTAACTAATTAACATTATAATTAACATTTATTATAGTGCCAACGAGCCAATATACACACATTACAGATGTACCATATTTTAATGCAGTTATTAAAAGAGAGAGAGAGAGAGAGAGAGAGAGATATATCAAAAGGCCCAGTAAAGTCAAAGGCTTAATAAAACCTTTGCCTTTACCGTGCTCATAATATAACATCTCGTATTCATAAATTTCCTTACATATAAAAATAATAATACAATATGGCAATGTTATAATATATTAATAGATAATACTTTCCTATTACACAATAATTGTATCACATATAAGATTAGTATCAGCTGCAAGTTGCAGTGGAAGCAAGTTTTCATTAATTAATTATTAATTTATGCATTTTCAGTACAATCAAAATGCTTTTGAAAACAGATGATCACTTCATTCTTGAGTTTTTGTTCGACAAAAATTGATGATTTTGTAGGCGAAGATACTCTAAATTGAGGAATAAGTTATCTGATTACTTTTTATTATTGCTTTTTACTTTTTAAGAACTTGAATAGCCTTTATTAATAATAATTATAAATAAATAAAATTACAAATAAATTAGGTAAAGGGAACTTTAAAATTACAAGTTTTTGTTTTCTGAAAGAAGTAATATACTCTCTTGACCAGCGTAATTGTTATTGTAGAAACTCGCCTGGCACGTTTTTGAATAACTAGGATATTTTTTGTTTTTTATTTTTAACAGTGTACCCAGATTAGTGGACAGTACCATTGGCTGTAAAAGTCGGGATACCCTGGGCCGTAATATAGGTGTGACCCAGTGTAAACCGACTTTTGTAACAGATTGTATATTAGGAAAGGAAAGATGAGAGTTTGACAGAGAATTAAGGAAATGTGTTTGGGAATTATACGTTTAAGTTTCAACATTATTGGAATGGTTTTAAAAAAAATTTCCATGGACATATAAATTATGTGTTTCTTCTACTATAAACTTTTTGTCAAGTTTTGCGGAATGAAATTCTGTAAATTTGTCTTTTTTCACTACAACAGAACCAACTACGAAGTCACTCAAAGATGCTGTTTTGTTTTTACTAAATATCATAGTTCGTTTTATAAATAGTTAAGAAAAATGCGTACTTACAACCTCTTCATCACTATAATAAATTTGGTAAAATGATATTTTAAGCATATTAAGATTTTCAACTAAAAAAAATATATACTTTGGTCACCCACACGCATAAAATATAAATTTAATTGTATGTAAACATTATGGAAGATCACTTTTGTATTGCAGAAAAACAAAGAACCCAAAACAGGTCCTTGAGGTACATCAGTATTTTTTTGTATTTAATACTAATTAAATTTGATAAAGAAACATTCTTTACTCGACCAAACTGATATCTATTAGTTATAGATGGCTTTTAAACCAGTCATTATTAATACCCCTGAAGTCTGGAAGGGTAATTTTGTTAAAAAAGATATTTTGCCCTTGACACCAAAGGACTCGTTCAAATTCATAAGAAATTAAATCAATATGACTAATTTAACTGCCTTTTCAGTGGACTTATTCTTCCAAATCGTATACTAATGTGAAGGTCATATGTTTTACATAGTTATTACATGTTTGTAAGTAATGATGCATTCTGTTTATAATACACTAAGACAGACAATAAACAAAACAGGTCTTTGACTCGTTGCCAATGAAGGATTACGTCTTCAAAAGAGGTGCTACACACCCTATTTTAAATAGTAATGGAAAAATACCTTTCAAGATTCTTCAGTTGATAATTTAGGGTAAAAAGTGTAAAAGTGTGTGTATATATATATATATATATATATATATATATATATATATATATATATATGCACCTATGTGGTATAGTGCTTAGAATCGCTGACTACGAATCCATCGGCCCCTGTCAATTCCTGGTGACGGCAGGCGGCGCGCAGCTGTTCATCCTTCCACACAATAAAAATTGGTTGGTAGATAAATAGGTAGCCTAGTGGTTAAATCGCTGGGGTGCTGATCGGGAGGTCGTGAAATCGAGTCCCGGCAAGGACTTTGTAGTTTTTGACAGCCCCTTGAGGGGTCGTGGCTCGGGTTCCATGTTAAACTGTAGGTCTAAAGGTGGAGCAACAAGTTTCACCTTCGTCAGAATGAACAATTCGGGCGAAAGCAAAACCAAGGTTAACCAACCTTTCAATCTTTCAAATGTTCCGTGTGATGATTCCTCATCTCACGAAGGTCAAGCTTGTTGCCCCTCCTCTCGAGTTGGCCTGGTGAAGTTGTGAGTTAGTTTCTTAAACTCTCCACCTCACATAGCCAGGTACGCACGGCTCATCGGGGATTGTCCTGTGCCAGGCGTCTAATCTTCTTTTGAGGATGTTCACCGCAACACCACTCGTGTTCGTTAGGTCTTTGGGCAGCTGATTAACAGTCTTGATCCTCTCACAACAAAACTATTTCCTTTCAGGGTTAAGGATGTTCTCTGTCTAGCCTTTAATTTGGGAACACGACACAGTCTTCCTTTTCTACTTTCCACCGTTGTTTGGGAAATTACAGAGTTCAGAGTAAGATTAGGGACTAGTTTCTCCATTATTTTCCAAGTGTAAATAATGGTGTATCTCTCTCTTCTCCTTTCCAGTGAATATAGGTTTAATTCGCGTAACCTTTCCCAGTAATTTAGTTCTTTGCACTCCTTGATCTAGGCTGTGAAGCATCTCTGAATCCCTTCTAGCTATCTAATGTCTTCTTTTTTATATGGGCATGTTAGGTCCGAGCAGTATTCCAATTTGCACATGATCAGTGTTTTCAGTAGAGGAATCATTATATTCCTATCCCTTCGTTTAAAGGTTCTCAGTATCTGCCCAGTTATTCTCTTTGCTCTGTTTACTGCTATCTTATTTTGCGTTTCAAATTTCGCATCATCAGTCATTACAACTCCTAAATCTTTTGCTTTAGAATTTCTCTGAATTTCCTGTTCATTTTGGGTCTAGTATTCCATGTATTTTAGGTCCTCCCTTTTTCCGTACCGTAAACAGTTGAAATTTCTCAGTGTAAACTTCATATGTTGTCTTCCGTCCACTTGTAGATTACCAAGGTTATATATATATATATATTATATATATATATATATATATATATATATATATATATATATATATGTGTGTGTGTGTGTGTGTGTGTGTGTGTGTGTGTGTGTGTGTGTGATTGATTATTTGGGGAGCATTTCATTGTGGAACAGAAAGCAAATCGATAGAAAAATTCAATACACTTGGAATCAAAACTATTTAAAAATCGTTCCCACACAACGGAAGTCTTCAACTTCATTTTTATCTGAAATGAAATGCAAATTATGAGTTTCTTCGAGTTAATAACAATAATAAACATTTTATCACATCTTTTAAAAGTTATTTTAATTCAGGGTTTTCCACCAATAACCTTTCCTTAGTGAAATATGCATAAATATTAGAGAACCAAGATAGTATAACCTTATTACCTGGGTTGGTTTAGCTTCCGCCCGAATTGTTCATTCTGACGAAGGTCAAGCTTGCTACTCCACCTTATACCTACAGTTTAACGTGGAGTCCTAAAGAATTTCAAAACAATCTCATCATATAAATTCATTAGCAAATAAATAGTTACTTTTATATACTATATATGTTACTTATATGTGTGTGTGTGTGTGTGTGTGTGTGTGTGTGCGTGCGTGTGTGTGTGTGTTTGTGTGTGTGTGTGTGGAGAAACCTCTTTCTTACGTGTTAAGGATGTGGCCGCTTGGAAAAGGTCTATTAAAGATTTACAACTTCCTTTCGAGCTCAAATCTTCACCAGCCATTTAATTATTACTTTTTACGTACGTACAAGCGCACATACGTACACGTATATACAGATACACACACATATTTTTAAATATATACATGAATACAATAACTATAATTTGAATTTTGTTTAGTACCCCCCCCTCTCATCACACACACACACACACACACACACTTAAAGGTCCATGAGCAACATTTGTTAAGAAGCTGCTCCCGTACATAGATAATATAACAATTCATTCCTTGTCTGTCTGTTTAATAAAACGAGCAGATTTCTTCCGTGCAATAAGACCTAACCGGGTCGCGTTTTCGGCACTGTTATTCTCCAAGTTTGTCTGTCGATATATGAGGCCCTCCTAGGAAGAAGTGACTAAGCGACAAACCTAGAAAACGACAGAAAACCCAGTTTAAAGTTCTATCAATTTGAAAGTGGAATAACTTTTGAACTTTCAAATTTGGTACAACTTCATAACATGTTAAATAGAATTTTTTACTTTTGTCGTTTAGCCACTTCTTCCTAGGAAGGTTTCATATATTCTGTCTGTTAAGAAGCTTCATTGTTCTTAATGTTGACAATCTTCATGGAATATTCAAGCTGGGTATTTCTCTACGGTGACGAGGGTTATTTGAACAATAATCGCAAATCTGGTTACACCCAAAACATTTACCCATTCCTCATTCATATACCCTCATATCGCTGCATTATCATTCATTCGCACACACACACACACACACACACACACCACACATATATATATATATATATATATATATATTAACACCTCCGTCTATGGCCTTGGTCGGTTCGAAGTTGACGGGGGTTCTGGTTAGGTGGCAGCAACGGATTTGTTACTCTGGAGTAGCTGGTACCGTATAGGGAATCGCAGTAGTTTTCTTCCATACTACTCGCCGATTTCTTCTTGTAGTGGATCGGAGGATTCTGTGGAGCTGATTAAATTCTCTGAAGGTTTCCCGATTCTTCTTGTAACGTATCGGGAAATTATTGTTTCTCTATTTAAAACTAACTTCTCTGAAGAGAGCAAGGCTCGAAGGAGAAGACAAAGATTTTTTCTTACTGTAGTTTTACTGCTAAAATGTTACAAGTAATGCTCAGCCTCTAAGTTAGATCAGTCAAATCAGAATAATCAAAACAACCAGAATACAATTTGAAAATTTACATGGGTTTATATACTCAAATTTTGTGGATATCATTATTATTTAATGTTGACTTGATTAGTTTTTATTCTCTATAGGCTGCATTATTTCTGCACAATTTTTGAAGATAAGGTAAATATTTTAGCTGTGGCAACGTCTAAACAGATAAGCAAGATATTTGAAAATGAAGTCATATTTTTATCATAAACCGCATATTGACAGCTCTGATGTTATCATGATCTCTCGAGTTAACTAAAAATGGAAATTGAACTATGCATTTTTACACTTAAACATGCATATGAGTAAAAATTAAAGGCTTAAGATTCACAATTAAACGTTTAGGCAAGACACGACTTCATCTTTTATAACGAAGAGAGAATGTATACAAAGAATGAACATTGAAAAATTTAATCAGGTTTCGTTATTAAGCTAAATCTAAAAAAATAATTAAGTAATTTAAAAAGAAACAATTCACCAATTATTTGGTAAAAATATAGAGCAAATCAAAAATTTATCCAAACTTGCGTTATGCGATTTTGGTCTCTATGTAAAAATTAATATATGAACGTACATACATATGAATATAAGTATTATATGAATATAAATCTATAAGATTATATAAATATAGGAGTTATATATATATATATATATATATATATGTGTGTGTGTGTCTGTGTGTGTGTATGGAATATCATGAATGAACAGGTACAACTTTGCATAATGCAAAAATGGCCCCACTAGGGTTTGAACCCAGCTCTCCAGTAGAAAGGGAGGACTCTACCGTCACACTACGACAAAGTAAAAGTTAGTACAACCTGGTGGATATTTTATCACCTGGGGGAACACATAAAGGCTCTCGAATCCAGAGGTGCTTTCCGTAGTAATGGCAGTCATTTTTGCATATATATATATATGCGCCTCGGTGGTGTAGTGGTTAGCGTCGCTGAATGCAAATCCATCGGCCCCGGGATCGAGACGTGACGGCAGGTAGCGCTAGCAAAACACAGCTGTTGATCCTTCCACACAATAAAGAAATTGGTTGGTAGATAAATGGGTACCCTGGGTAGCCTAGTGGGCTGCTGGTGGGTCGTGGTTCGGATTCTACGTTAAACTGTAGGTCTAAGGTGGAGTGATAAGCTCGACCTTCGTCAGAATGAATAATTCGGTCGTAAGCAAAATCAAGGTTATGTATACACATATATATTAGGATGCCCACTGCGCTTTGCGCAGCAAAGTTCAGCCGAAATACAGCCTAGGGGGTGGGGACTGGGAGGAGCAAGTGTTTTACTAAAACCTTCCCTAATTATCCTTAATGTGTATACCAAATTTGGTACAGATTACCTAAGCCGTTTAAACGTGTTTAAGTGAACCTAAAACATCATCATGAGACAGACATTTTCATCCCATATATACACATACATACATGTATATATATATATATATATATATATATATATATATATATATATATATATATATATATATATATATACAGGGTGGGCCGTAAGTTTCCATACATAGGAAAAATTAAACGTTTGTTTTTATGTTTCAGATACCCTAAGAATATGCGTTTGACGTAAGATCTTGTTTACTGATGAAGCAAATTTTTACGTCAATGGAGAGGTTAATCGGCAAAACATACGTTATTGGAGTAATGCTAACCCTAACTGGCTGAGTCCGACGAAGATGCAAGGTGCCGGTAAAGTGATGGTGTGGGCCGGGATATGGGGTGGCAGAATTATTGGACCAATTTTTGTCAGTGGAAATCTTAATGCCGAAAGGTATCTTAACATGTTGCAAGAAGAGATTTTCCCATCCCTGCTAAACGAGGAAGGTAACTTCCCAGTTTACTTCCAGCAAGATGGAGCTCCACCTCATTATGGTCTTCACGTGCGTCGGTATTTGGATCAGCAGCAGTTTCCGGATGCTTGGATTGGTCGGCGTGGTCCTGTGGAGTGGCCTCCCAGATCCCCAGATCTCACCCCCCTTGATTTCTATCTTTGGGGGCACTTGAAGGCCATGGTGTATCAGGAAAAGATACGAGACATAAATCATCTAAAGGAACGTATCACCAACGCCATTACAAGCATAACGTCAACTGTGCTAATGCGTGTTCATCAACAGTGGGGAACACGTATTGAAATGTGTTTTCAAAACAATGGCAACCATGTAGAGCATATTATATAAATAAAAATGGTTGTCCATAAAAAAATGTTTATTTTTCCTATGTATGGAAACTTACGGCCCACCCTATATATATATATATATATATATATATATATATATATATATATATATATATATATATATATACTGTATATATATAATATATAGTTTGAAGGTGTCAATGAATGCATATATACATATATACTGGGGTTGGAAACCTTTTTCTTTCTCTTCTCATGGCACTAACAATATTGAAGTAAGAATTAATGAATAAATCCATTTCATAATACTGAGGGAGAGAGAGAGAGAGAGAGAGAGAGAGAGAGAGAGAGAGAGCTCAAAAGTGCCACAGAAAAGCTTTATTAAATAGTCCTCAAAATGTTCTATTTTTATACTCCTTTTATGCTAATGTGGCATCATAAATGTTCGCTATGTAAGGCTAGTTAGTGTGTCACATCATACTTATACTTATCTGACTAAATATTCATAAATTCCATATTATTATTATTATTATTATTATTATTATTATTATTATAGATAGGATAGTTATGTGATTTTGGTTCGAGAGAACTCTAACTGAAGTGGGTTCGACGGAGGACGTTGGTTGGTGACCTGACGAAGAGGTCAATCACAGCAACGGCCATTGCGACGCGCCCTGAGGGCCTTCCGCTCACTTCTCCCTCTTCCCCACTCCCTCTCACTCCCTCTTTCAGTCCCTTCCTTCCCATTAACCAATTAGGAGGGGGGGGAGGAAAGGAGGGATGGAGGGATGGAGGTAGGAGGGGGTAATAAAGGGGGGTAGTGAAGAAGAAAATGAAGACAAACGGCGAAGGAATTTCATATATATATACAGTGTGTGTGTGTGTATGTGTGTGTGGGTGTGGGTGTGGGTGTATGTGTGTAATATCTCTTCCTGTTGTTGGAGGGAAAAGCAAAGAAAGAAAACGATTGGAAGGCTAACCGCGAGGAGGTACGATAAAAGAATTGGCTGTGCTTCGTGGCGAATTCAAGGAGGTATAAACCGTTTCACGATCCTCGCATCGAAACATCGAAATCAAGTTCAAAGAATAACTTATTATCGCGGTCGTGGCAAAAAAAAAAGAAAAGGAAGGAAGAACACGTGATTTCAGAGGTAATTTTTGGGAGCTGACGTTCGAAAACATTTACGAAAGGAAAATGTCGCGAATGACTGCATTGGAAGACATAAGACGATCTGCATCTTCAAAAATTATTCCGATTACAAACAGAATGATTCGTTGTTTTAAATCGCTGTTACAGAGAGAGAGAGAGAGAGAGAGAGAGAGAGAGAGAGAGAGAGAGAGAGAGAGTTAACACAAGAGGTAACTTAAACCCGATATGCCAAATTTTAGAATAAGATTCTTTGATTAACAAAATTGAAACGAATTTTTTATATCGTTTCACTAAAACGTCAAATGAATTTATCATTCGTTTCATCGTATTGCGTCTGTCATTCAACCAAAAAAACAACAAAAAAACAGGCGCATAACAGGTGTGGTTAC
Source organism: Bathynomus jamesi (assembly GCA_023014485.1). Classification (NCBI taxonomy): domain Eukaryota; kingdom Metazoa; phylum Arthropoda; class Malacostraca; order Isopoda; family Cirolanidae; genus Bathynomus; species Bathynomus jamesi. The sequence goes on along the minus strand of JAJOZX010003098.1, from coordinate 246,154 downwards.
AGTTATTGTAAAGCCTGGCTGAATTGTGGGTTCAGAAAATAACAAAATGGCTAAAACATTTCATAAATTGTAAACAACCAACCAATTTTATCAGTAACTCATTGCTAAACTCTTCTTAAAAGCAATTAGTATTCATTCCTAATAACTTGAACATGTATAACCTTTATTTTTATACTTTTACTCGTACGACATCTTCATACCTTGGTCTTGACACCTTAACATGCCCATAAAAATTAACGTTTGAACGCAGTATCGAAGCTCTTAAATAATCCTTCATATTTTAAACATTGGCATCCAAAATCGTTTGCTGAATACAGATCAAAAACAGTAACGTAAACATTCGATAAAAACTTGAAAAAAAAGTGAAAATAACTTAAAACATACATACATACATACATACATACATACAGAAAGACAGACAAACACTAACAAACGTTACCTTTAATAAACTCTTCTAAACCTTTACAAATACCCTTAAACTAAAAGCAGCTCAAATCAAAATAGCTGTGGGCATGTGCCAGGTGTTTAAGAGGGCATATACCCGTAATATATATATATGTATATATATATATATATTGCGGGTACTGTAGAACAGGTGGCTGAACAGATGGACACCTGAGGCGGCAGCACCTGATCCAGTTCAGCTGAGCTGTGACCACACCCATCATTCAGACTGGTGATTATGGCGAGTACCAGTAGTGTACAATTTCATTCATAGGATCCTTAGAAACATGCATGAACGGGGATAGAGAAATAATGGGGGATAAAGCTTGGATCTCCCCCCCCGACATCCCCACCATTTGAAAGGGGAGAGGGGTGGGGTATTTTGGCATTAGGGCATAAATGGTCTTTAACAAAACTAAAACCTCCCAAAATGGGGGGGGACTTTTAACAGCGTATTTTTATCTTTTTAAGTTTTTAATAAATACATAAATTTTAAGTTATCTTTTATCACTTTATAAATTAAATTGTTTTTTATAATTTTAACTTAAAATTAAGTTAAAATTTCTCTTTTGTAAATCGTAAAAAAAATGATCTTGAATTTTTATAACTGTATCGTACGTCATTTGTTTTGAGGTCTTTAAACCGATCTTCATTTTGAGATTGAGACAGAATATTTACAAAAAATTTCGTTAGCTCTGATAATAAATTAACATTATAATGCATTAATGAGAGAGAGAGAGAGAGAGAGAGAGAGAGAGAGAGAGAGAGAGAGAGAGAGAGAGAGAAATTATTACTTGTAATTTCATACAAATTATTGATAATAAAAATACGATATGAAAAAGAATAAAACATTAATTATTTTCTAATTTTTCGTTACTACACCGTTCAGAAATTTTAATAACCTTAATTATATTTTCACTTTTACACACACACACACACACACACACACACACACATACAGGGTGTTTAATTTTTCGTTACTACACCGTTCAGAAATTTTAATAACCTTAATTATATTTTCACTTTTACACACACACACACACACACACACACATACACACACACACATACAGGGTGTTTAATTTATTTGTTTTGTTCTGTAGAATTATAGTATATAAGAGCAAAAATTGTAAAGGTAACGCATTTGGTAATTTATATTTGTATTCACTTCGAGTCTGAGTCTGAGGTTCAGTCACCCGCGGAGAATTTCGACCGCGCGGGTGACGTCATAAAATCGAGTACGATCATTTTAAGCACAAGATTATGAGACCAATCTTTATTTATTAGTCCTCTATACTCGTTATATATATATATATATATATATATATATATATATACAGTAATTCCTTATTAATATGGGTAATATAGGATTTCCTGTATATACTGTATTAATGTTTGTTGGTGTGAAGAGCCTTCAGGCAAATAAGGTTCATTGCAATAATATTAAGGGAACAACGAAATGTCGCTTTTAACTGTTCATGTTATTGGTTGCTTCATTTATCCTTCGTATTAACGGTCAGGGTCATATGTCAGACGAAACCTAAGGCTTAAGGTGGAATATGAACCACGGGTCTCTACATCATCTGGACGCGGAGGACGGTCACCCCATCCGCCACAAACCAGACCCAATGTAGCTTAAGTTCGCTGATCTTACGGGAAGCGGTGCAGCGACATGGTCATGAAGAAGTTTAGCTGTCTTTGATGAATTTTCATTGACCAAAATGAAAATGCAAAACGCAAGCCTGCAGCAAATTATAATATATATATATATATATATATATATATATATATATATATATATATATGCGTGGCTGGCTACGAGGAGAGGAGATCAGGCAGCAATTCCCTCCTTCACCAAATCCCGCAAATGAGGCGGGATGCTGCATAGGGGTCGACCGCAGGTCGATCCTGGACCGTCGTTCGAACTCACACAAAGTAACACAAAGTAAGTGGTACCTCATTTTTCATTTGTTCGTTCTCCCTCCTCATCTTGTGCGGAACGCTCTTCTACACAAGCGTCGTTCTTTACATATATACAGTATATATATATATATATATATATATATATATATATATAAGTTCTATAACAAATCAGTTAAATTGAACGCAATGAAATTTTGATTCGACGAGCGAAGATGTCCATTGAAGAAAGAGTCTTCATAGAGACAGATCTTCCTATGTGTGTTCGAATTAATTGAAAGGTCTTGTCTGTTGGGACGTCTCTGGATCGAGATTGCTATTTAAAATAATTAATGCACAAATTACCCGAAATTTACGAGCTTTATATGTCGCTCGTAGGAGCATTTTTTTTTCAGGAAGGAGGGGTCAAAGGCGAACGTCCGCAAAAATGCCCCCCTATAGAAGGAAAGTGAGAGAGAGCCGAAATCAAGGTCGCCGAGGCTGTGAAAAACTATGCCTTTTTTTTTTTTTAAATTTTCAAAAGAATGTGTAGTGTAGTGTGTGTGCGTAGTGTGTAGTGTGAGGAATAGAGGGAAAAACGTGTGTTTGAGAGCATGCTGGACTGCTCACGAGGTAGATGAGACAAGGAAAGAGATCAGCTAAGGAGAACAATGACGGGAGAAACGGTAGTTCCAGCAATCCCTGTCTCCGCCTAACGTCTCCCTCCCCTCCCCCCGCAGTACTTTCCTGGTCGATTGGTCGACCAGACACGGTTTCATTATAAAAATTCCTGAATACAAATTATATATGTATATAATGAGGAGGTATATCATTATTATTTTTTTTTGACCAACCAACTACCCCGCGCATGCGTGCATCGAATGAATAATGCATCAAAATTTCTCGCTATGATTTCATTCGATCCTTTGATTGCTTTCGAAGAAAACGCTCCAATCAAATTTTCATTTATTTGTCAAAGTTAGAGATTTAATGATAATGATGAGCTTTATTGGCAGGATATAAATCCAATAACTTTAAACAAGTTTAACTTTAGTTTCAAGGTATGTCGCTTTACGAGTCTTGTTATTCATTTCAAGTTGAAGTCAGATTTACAGTTAATTTTTTGGAGCTAACCTTTTTCGTAGATCATTACTCGCCATGGTTGCAACAAAACTTTGAAATTGAAATTAAAATTAAAAATCTGTAAAACTCCACTTGAAAAATCGTAAGTCATTTAAGATTTAAGTAATAGTTAAATCTTATCATTAAACGGACTTGCCCTACTAAACTTAATATTAAGTTAATTTATAAACACCCTGTATTTTAACTCTCTCTCTCTCTCTCTCTCTCTCTCTCTCTCTCTCTCTCTATATATATATATATATAATATATATATAATGCGCCTCGGTGGTGTAGTGGTTAGCGTCGCTAACTACGAATCCATCGGCCCCGGGTTCGAGACCCGACGGCAGCCGGCGCGCAGCAAAACCCAGCTGTTCATTCTTCCACACAATAAAGAAAGTGGTTGGTAAATAAATGGGTACCCTAGGTTGCCTAGTGGTTAAGACGCTGGGCTGCTGATGGGGCGTGGTTCGGATTCCACGTTAAACTGTAGGTCTAAGATGGAGTGAAAAGCTTGACCTTCGTCAGGATGAACAATTCGGGCGGAAGCTAACCGAAGGTATATATATATACTACACACAGACCATGCATGGAACAAGAAAATCTATTGGGAAAATTAAATCTATTGTAGTCCGAATAAGTAATGGTAAATGACAAATACTATAGTTTTTCTTTTTCATAATGGAAGCCCAACGTGGGCAACGGGTCACTAGCAAAACGCCCTCAAAATATACCTTCCCTCACCAGCTATCTGCTAAGCAGATAGGACCCAACCTTGGGACAGGGTCTAAGGTTTAATGCTGCCTAGGCAACTACATTCAGAATCTCGATATAAACAGGAAACTGGTTGGATTTACGTCGGAGTCAATACGTTAAAGAAAAAGGGGTAACTATTGTATTTACGTCGGAGTCAATACGTTAAAGAAAAAGGGGTAACTATTGTATTTTCAGCCAAAAACCAAAACTTAAACCTCAACCGGAAAATTTGAGCGTCCACTTTTCAAGGCACTTAACACGTCCGTTTAATTTGCTACAACTCAGAATGGTTCCCTGAGAAACTTTTATGTTAAACACAGACCGTGAATTGGGACTGTAGTAGATTTAATTTTCCCAGAAAAGTTCCTTGTTCTATGCACGGTCTATAAAAGCTTCTTAGGGGACCATTCTGAGTTGTAGCAAATATATATATATTTAAACTGGTTCGGTGGCGCTAAATTCAACTAATTGGTATTTTTTGCTTTTTATTTAAGTTTGTCGTAGGTCCCTGGAACTTTTTAAATTAAATTTATCAAATGACTTAGAGTTTAACTTAACGACTTTAATTTGAAACTTTAATTTGAAACTTTAATTCATATTTTTTTTCAATGTTTTCTAAATAATTTTATCCGTAAAAGTAACTTGTTGAGATAAAAAGATCGTTTTGGGTAAATTTTTGCAAATAAAACAAACCGAAATTTATTATTTTCCTCAATTTCTCAAAAGCGAAACACTAACATAGAAATATATTTCATTTTTTTCTGAAAAATAAGTCAATTGATAACGAACGGCCTTCCAACGAACATTCCCGTACTCTGAAGCTGATTTTCTTGGTCGGAAGTGAACTTTGTAAACCGGCTCGCCGGTTCAGTGATGGTCATCACTGAACCGGCGAGCTGAAGGCCCGCCTTCATTAATCGCTAATCCGGTATAATATATATATATAATATATATATATGTTACAGTGTTACAAAATTGCCTTAACCCTTTACCGCACTGTGCGTCGAATACGTAACGTTTCAGATACACGCATTTAGACTCAACCCTACGCAAAAAGTTCGGCGATAAAGGGTTAACCAGGATTCGAACCTGGGACCTCTTGCATAGGAGTAGGGAGCGCTACCACCGCTCTAAGACGAGATGAAAGCTAACACAACTTGTCATATCTTTCAACAACCTAGGAAACATATGACAGGTTTTACTTCAACGTAGTGCGGTGGTAGCGCTTGGGACTTCTACTCAGGATGTTTCAGGTTCGAATCCTGGTATGAATAATTTTGTAATATGTATATACTGTATATATAGTGTGGCAAAAAACTGTTGTTTTTTTCTTTCTTTTTTCTACCGTATCCAATAGATAATCGGTTTATACAGAAAATAAATATATAGTTTCAATGAATTAATTTTTCTGTTACAAAAACAAAAAAAACAAAAAATTCTACATGTATAAAATAGACTTTATTAATTAAACTTAGAGCTACAGGGTATAACATAGGCTTAATAACTTTTTTAGCTTCTTTTCTATTTCAAACCAATATGACCAATATGACCAATATGACCAATAAATTGTTAAATGTTATAAAAACAAAGGAAAATATCTAATATTCACATGAAAATTTTAAAAGATTTTATATTAATTAATGTTAGGTCTCAGAGCGGTGTTTATCAACCTTTTTTTTTTTTTTTTTTTTTTTGTTGGGACCCCATTTTAACAAAATTTTTGCGACCTCTTTTCCTCAATGATGATGCAGCACACACTTCAATTGCAAAAACAACTTCTGAACTGTCTCCCACGTAACGATGGAAGGATTGGTAAGAGGGGGATACTTAATCGGTTCAGTGAAAGGGTGGTAGAGTCTGCCGAACTGGCGAGAAACCTATATGATAAATTAACTGATTGAACGCTCCTCTGACAAGATCCTACAGATCCTTT